>VWPU01021333.1:0-26786 GCA_013398955.1 Callaeas wilsoni
TCACTCATGAACCCTTCATTAACATTTCTCCCTCCCCTCCTCTGCCCAGCTGCAGCAGGGAAGGGTGAGCGAGCAACTTGTGGGTGCCTGGCATTGGGCCAGTGTCAAACCACGACACAGCATGAAACAGAAGAGGGGATCTGCTTAGCTGCAGTCTGGATCTGTTGTTCTGTTTTCAGCTTTAGTAATACCGTTTTGTTATTCTTATAATGACATTAATTTTTTGGGTATTTCAGTGTATTCACCTTAAAACACCTGTAGTAATAATTTTCCATTGCAGAATAATGCTAGAACTCCTGACTTATGTAAGGAAAGTGTTTTGAGATCCTCTTAGGAAAGGCAGTATAGAAAAGGAAAGCTGTACAAGAAGACAGCTGGCAAGTACCGCCAGCTTATGATACTACCACCACCTGTGACGCCATCATCTCACAGTATACCCTGTTCTCCTTTCAATTAACACATCTTAGCTCAAACCTTATCAAAATATTTGCACAGATGCAGAGGTGAACATGGCCCTGAGAACTTTCTTCAAGACAAGGGAAAATGTTTTCTTGCAGAGAAAGCTTATTAACAGTCAAAGCAATGATGGAATCAGCACTTGGGGCAACTCCAAAACCACCTACTCAAACTCGCAAGGAAGAGTTAGACACAGATCCTGGTGGCATGATTAGTATTTCCTCTGGTTTGGCTCTTGTTATTTCTGTTCACATCTACTGAAAGCAAAAAAAAAAAAAAGTTTTAAATCTGTGATTGTTTTCCCCAGCAAAGCTGATTGTGATTTCCATTTTGCAGGAGATTTAGATTTCTCTTATATCCACTACCAGGCTGACAAAATGAAATGATGGCTTCTAATTCCTATTTCCCTCTGTTGATATCACCAGCAGATACAAATTTGGGAAAGCTGCTTACATCATTCATTTCAATTGACATGCTGGTGCTGTCCCTGGGCTGAAGCATGTGTATAACTATGTATGTTTGCTTCTCACTGTCTCTTCAGCAAAGGAACTGGTGTGGAGAATGGAAAGAAAGGAAATTTTTAACTTGTTCATCTACTTCCTTCTTTCTGTGCAGTCTTTTCTGCCTGATAAATAGAAAATTAGGGTGTGTGGCAGTTAACACCTTTGTGAATGATAAAAGGTCTGTATATATGATAAGCAGGTGGACACTAATCGTGTTTTGAGTTTATGTTTTGTGTATGCTTCTTCTTGGCCCTACTCCTCTCGTCATTCTTTAATTTATATAAGCATGTAACACAGAAAGAGCACTCATACAGCCAGCCTCCCAGTGCATTTGGTGTAGAAGAGAATGAAGGATTAATCATTAAAACACTTTTCATTTAATAGTTTCTACCTTAGGAATACCTTGTTAGGCACACTGACAACAACATTGTCAGGCACAAAAGAAACTTACACAAGCCCACTTTGGTTTGGCCTTAATTTCTGAGAATTAAGTGTGTATTAAAGATTCAGAAAAGTCCTTCCTTAAACTTAATTGAGAAAGGATATGAGACACCCTTTTACAAATATAAGCATATGTTGTTGTTGATAAACTGATTTTGAATTTTGTACTTTTGATTTGCATCAAAAATGGTGAAGAGACACATGCTGCTGTGTGACTTTCATTGTAGTATCAGTATCCTACCCTCCACTTCTCCAGATATAAAAGGTAGTTTAGGCTGGTTTTGTAAACGTATAGGTGGGCAGTAGCTGTGCTGATATTTTGCTGTATGCCTGAATTACATGACGGACAGTTCCTAGCTGCTGAAGGAGCACTGCTGGATATGCCAGCTCTACCCACCCATGGCTCTCACTGGAGGAAGCAAGAAGCATCAGTGGGTCTCTGAACAGAGAACCTGCATAACCTCCCATAACTTGAAGCAAGACAAGAAAGTCAGCATTTCGCACCCTCCAACAGCTTTGACATGACAGGTATGGTATTTTCTTACCCACAGAATTGCCAAGGAAATCCGCCCTAGCAAAAGTGCAAAAGTTTTCAGTATAAGGAGGTGGGGTGCAAAAACTGGCTTCTAGGCAAAGGTTGAAATGACTCAATCTGAAACAAAATGTAAAGCAATTACTGCCTGGAAAAAAAAAAGATCATGCTGACATTTAGAGGCTGCAGTGATAGTATCTGTCCCTTCCCAGGCTGACATAAGCAGCCTTGATTTGATCCCAAAATGATTTTATTTTTGTTTGTTTGATATTTAGGATATCCTTTATTTGGAGGTGGGAGGCAGCAGGATGGATTGCCTTAACTTCAGCCTTTATGCCGAGAAATAATTGCCACCCCAGAAAGGTAATTACATACACCATTGTTTATACGCATAATAGGCCTGGAAAAGCATGTTCTACAGATAGAAAAAAAAAGAAAATCCTGCTTTCACATCAGGGCGGAACACTATGCAAAGTGACAGATTGCCACAAATAGCATTCAAACCCTTGCACAGTAGTGGTTGATTTTTCTTCTGGGGAAGAGGGGGCAGGGATGAAGGCTATGGAATAGGGTGGAAACGGAAAAAAAAGGAAGACAATTTTGTTCAACAGTCATAGTAACATACACAGTGGTTTTTGCTGTCTTGATTGCTGCTAAATGAACCTGATCTTTAAGTTGTTTTTAAAGTCACTGCCTCAAAGGGACATTTTCTGTTGCCATCTTGTGCAAATACCACTTGTCCTAAAGTGGCTTTAATTTGAATTGCTTTGAAAGCAGACCAGATAATCTGCTAGAATATGTTGTGGCACGATGCATCTCCTCTTTGTGCCCTTAGTATCACATAGAAAGTGAATTTAGCTCAGAAAAGGACAACTAGTCTCTTTTCCCCCCTCCCATCATAATACAATGAAAGAATAAAACAAGCAGTGTGCTGTGATGTCAAACCCATTTCAGATTTTTTTTTTAAATGCAAAATATGTATTTCTTCAAAATATTGAAAGTTTCGGGGCTGAACAAAGAAAAGAAATGCATATGTATTTCGATATTGAACCAAGCATTGTTAGATGCTGAAGCAATTCATAGCAGGGCTATTCTCTGTGGCAGTGTCCAGCAAATTGCATGAGCTGCTTGTTAGGCTTGACAACAGTGTTTTACCTAACAAAGGCCTCAACAGCTCAGAGCAGCGGAGGAATGTCAAAATGAGCACATTTCACACACAGATGTGTGACCATTATAGTCTACAAGAAGATGCATGGGGTGGAGGGAAGAGGCTGGATGCTGGGAAGGCTAACAGTTAGCAGTAGGGACATGGCCCTACTGACCACATTTAATCAACCCTTCTGTAAACAATTCAACATTTTCATTGTTCTCTAAAAACTAATAAAGAGAAACAAGCACTTTTCATTCATCTTGAAGTAATTTTCTGTCAGGTTTGAGCCCCTTGTGGCTTACAGCTTGTGCATTGCTAGCTGTGTGATACAACAACTATTTCAATTTATTTTACAAACTCTGGCCATTCACATGTCAGTTAGTGTTCACCAAGCCGGCATCTGAAATTGTGCAGTTAACGAGTTTTACAACATTTCTATCAAGAGAAACTGTTTAGCATAACTGACTCTTAAGGAGTTATTATACCTCTAAAAATCCATTTTAAGGGGCATTATTTAAATAAAATAGAAAAACGGTTCACTGCCTTTTAAAGGGGCTACAAAAAAAGTCCATCAGATCCAGTGCAGTAATCCTCAGCTTAAAGCACTCTTGAGAGCACTTCTGGGAATTATCAGCATAATGAAATGTTTTGTGAAATGTCCAGATAGATTCCTCTACTCAACAATTTTACCGCACTATATTTATTTTCCTTCTAGTTTTTAAAGAAGTGAATTACTTTTTTGAAGTGATGATTCTACGTTGTGTAGATTAACTGAATGCATTTTTGTCAAGGCTGTAGTGTAAGTGAGGAGTTCCGTCTGTGTACAACCTATATACATTTACACAGCAAAAAAAAGTCAAGCTCTTTATGTTATTCTCAGCTCTAAAAGGGTTAAATCACAATGAGGCTTATGCAGATTTGCATTTCTCTTGTACCACGTTTTTCTTATACTTAACAACTTTCTTAGACAATGGCACCTATAAGACGCTATATTGAAAATAATTCTTAAATTGCTTGTAAGAGCTCATAAAAATGAAATTTGTTCTGAACTGCTCTGAAAAGGAGAAATTTATTAATTTTAACTTAATTAATAGATATCTTTTAACTATGGCAACTAATGATCCAAAACTGCTAATACCTGGAGTCCATAATGGTAGAAACATTGCAGCATTCACGAGTCAATCTCTGCATCTTAAATCACCTAATGGAGTAAACTCCATGTTTATGATGTAAATTAGACAGTGTTCCTGCCTAAAATGAGCACTGGCAAGAGAAAAATTATATTACAGTACAATTACAGATACAGTACGCACAGTATGCAGGTGTATGTATACAATATGCACACAGACAGTGGCAACACATATGCCATGTTGTACGCAGTGTTATTTGTTCAGCAGGACAAAAAAACCAGTAAAGGGTCTTGAGGGGAAGTTGTATGAGGAGCAGCTGACGTCACTGTGTCTGTTCAGCCTGGAGAAGAGGAGACTAAGGGGAGACCTCATCTCAGTATACAACTTCCTCGTGAGGGGAACAGGAGGGGCAGACACTGATCTCTTCTCTGTGATGATCAGGGGCAGGACCCGAGGCAATGGCCTGAAGTTGTGTCAGAGGAGATTTAGGTTGGATATTAGAAAAAGGTTCTTCACCCTGAAGGTGGTTGGGCACCGGAACAGGATCTCCAGGGAAGTGGTCAAAGCACCAAGCCTGATAGAGTGCAAGCAGCCTCACAAAGCTCAAGAAGGACAACCCCCTTGGCCACATGGTGTGAGACTTGGGGATGGTCTTGTGCAGGGCCAGAAGTTGGACTTGATGACCCTGATGGCGTCTTGCAACTCGACATATTCTGTGATTCTGGGATCAGTTGTATCTAGTTCCACTAAAAGCCTCAGTATTAGGTGTCAGCCAAAAAAAAAAATTTGACTTGGTTCTTCAGAGTTTTAACACTCATTCTAAGACAGAGATACCAACACCATCACCCCTTGAGATTTTTTGATAGATGCTTGCTAACTTTCATGCACAAAACACCTAGAAAATAATTTGTGGTCTTGGTGCCCTCTCAGAGCAAAGGTATAACTTTTCCTGAAGGGATAAGATTTCCACAATCACTGTAGGCAGTACTAGAGCAGTAGTGCCAAAGAGGCTGTCTCTCAGAATCTACCAAGACAGAAATGCATGTAGGATGGGTTCCAGACTGGCAAATCTATGACTGATCAATTATACTAAGGGAGATAGTGGACACTTTCCTAGCAGCTGAGCTACAGCTCAGTTTTGCAAGTCAAGCATTTGGACACTGTCTGTACATATTAAGTTTTAAGCAGTCACTAGCAGAGCTGGCTAGAGCAGCGGGCTTTTTTATGACTGAAATCTTTATTGGAGTGGTGTCATGCTCCTTAGCACTCTGCTTAATGCCTTGGCATAGCAAAGGACATAAAGCAGGAGAAAAAGAAGAGGATTTAAAAAATACGCTCAAATTTGTTTTAGAATCAGTGGAAAACTTAACTACACTTAAATAATGTATGAGTGGTTGTGCTACTGAAAGGTGTGGAGAGATGAAAGCCATCAGATTTCCAGATACTAAAAATTTTGGATGGTGAAACTTGAAAGGACACACTGTACAAAAAAAAGTGTATCCAGGTCTAGAGAGAAAACCAAGGAGGAAGAGACCAGAAGTGAATTTTGTACAAGACTGATCACACAGGCAAAGCAACTGAAGAAACAAAGGAGTGAGCTGAACTTAATTCTAGTGATGCTTTACAATTGTATACATTCACACTTAGTTGTTAGCTTTCTGCATGGTCAACCAGTAGATGCTGCAGCTGGAGCACTAAAGGTCTGCTGGAGAGAAGTGGAAAGAGGTCATTAGGATACTCTACACAGTGCTCCCATATTTATAGGATAGGACTTCTCTTTACAAACCTCACTTCTTTCTGCTTCTTGGCCTGAAGAGAGTTTTGATAGGAAATTCAGAGCTGCATCTTGAATCAAGGGCAGCAGCAGGAGAACCGAAATGAAAAAAGAAGGTATAAGATCTCTTCTGCTGTGTGCTGAGGAGACGCAGAAGAGGCAAACACTTAAGTGGAAGGTAGGATAGAAGGTGGCTTGACTGCATTCATGTATTTTCCATGAATTTAACTAGTATGGCAGCAGGATTTCTTTGTCCCCTGATTATTTATACATAATGTTGACCAAAATGGAAGAAAATATTTTTTGACCATGCACAGAGATTTTTTGTTCTGGAGTGACGGTCTTTCGCTTTAGGGGAAACATCTATGTAAAACAGAAAAAGAAATTATAGGGTGAGTTTTAGGTATGAAGATTTATTTTTGACAAACAAAAAGTCCGTAACTGATTTTTTTTGTGACCAAAGACTTGATGCTTGCTCCACTGATTTTTCATTTGTTCATACAGGTTCAACTTTTGCCCAGGAGTTGCTTCATTTTTTGCTATTCTAAAAGGACTTGTTTTTCCCCTGCAAGTAACATGCACGCCTAATTTACAGGAGACTTTAATAGATGTTGGAGATACACAGGCTTAAAAGGGTCTAATCAGGCTGGGGTGCAGACAAGCCTTGGCTATTCCTTCCTGCAGGCCTGTGTGGGGTAAAGTCCCTACCAATGAGCTGCGAGTGGGAAGCACCTGGTTCATTAATTATTTCACTGAGAAGTAGCTTGGCTATCCTTCAGCCCACGCTGAAGTCTACTGAAGTTTGGACATCTAAAAGCTCTAAAAGATGAGAGAATATTATTATTTTAATCCTGTACCTATATGCGCAGCCAGTCTTTTGGTCCATATTCCTCTGCACTGCTGGGCTAGCTCTTTTCTGTCCTATTCCCAGAAAAACACTTCCATTATAAGGAGGCATGGTCAGTAAGGGAGCATGGTCAGTAGAAAGCTGCATAAGTGTGCTCCACCTCTCTAGGGAAATTGTTGTCCTTGTTAAGCCTCTCCCCCTTCAGAGAAGGCTTGTGAATGTTTTGCAACACCATGACTGAATTAAAAGAATAATGTTAATGGTAAGTGAAATAATTGAGACACCATAATTTAGGTTTAGGTAGACAAGTCTTCAAATTATAATTTAAAAACATTAAATATCATAGAGAAATAACCCAAAATCTGAACACATGCAACATCAAAGCTGATACTGTGTAGTGAAAGAAGACATTTATATTCACCATCTCTGTCCCTAAGTTGGTGACAATCTAAACGTCAAATTCCCTCACATTAAGTGGAGCTATGTGTCAGGATAATGAGATGCAAGTCCACATCAGTGCAGTACCATGACTAATAATATCATCAAGGTTTGTTTTAAGTACCTGTGACCTTTGATAGGAAGAAGTAAAACATGATGAAGAGAAAGAGGAAAAATCACATTAAAAAGAAAAAATTGAAAGTTTTCTTTTAGCTAGTCTTTTATATAATGTCAGGTGACTTAGGCTGGGTTTCCTTGGCCTTTTGGGACATGATGACACAGTTATTTGCCATGAGTCCAAAATTTCATTCATAGACTTTTAACACAGGCTCTCCAGCCTGTGAAGTCGAGTCTGGTTGATATAATAATCTCTGTAAGAGCTGGACATGCAGCCTGCCTCTATTACTCCCATAGATGCTTATAAAAATTAAGACATTACAGCAAGATTAATCTTTGTTGCTTTTTTCTACCCTGGCTTCCAAGAGCTTTTTCTTTTGGTCAAGGAAAAGTTATGCACGTGTCCTAAAAGGTTTGAACACAATAGCTAATTGCAGCTGACTTTCTAAGGGAATAGAAAAGATTGTGAACTTAACAAAGAGTTAAGTTAACTCTTTGAACTTCTTACAAAGAGCAAGAAACTCTTTGTACTGTACCTCACAATGGTCAGGTATATTCAAATGATGCATGTGGCAGGTTTTTCCCATCTCATTGATTTATTAATATCAATGTCAATTGTCAGGTATTCTCCCATTTGTTTCTGAATAATTTCTGGATGACTCATTTTGCTCATGGTCCCTTCACTTTCTCTTCCTCTTTCAGCCAAGTCAAGCACAACTCAACAAAAAGACCAGTTTCAGCCTCATGCTATCATTTGCTGTAAAGTGCAAGATTAAGTTTGAACTCACAAAAAATCTTGCTACTTCACAGGCATGGTGATCTGCTTACTTTTAAAAGGATGGTATAAAAGGATATGTAACCCCCCATACTTCTGTAACCAATTGTACCAACCGCAGAAGACAGAAATATTGTGTGATTTCCACTTAATTAAAAAAGTTCATGAACACAACCTACCACAACAGGCTGTTGGAACCCGTTGAAACCACTCCATAAAAATACCAATAAAAAAGCACAGCGGATTCTACATTACAGAAGGAAGAGGTGAGTGAGTAGAAGAAAGAAGAAGAAGAAGCATAAGAAGAAGCATTGGAGTCTGCCTTGAGAACCTGGAAGCTGACTGGGTATGCTGGAACTTGGGAAAAGATCAACACCTCAGTTGACACAAAATGCGCAGACATACCCATTGAAAGAAATGTTAGGGAAACTTGTCTGAGATGCAATGATGCCTAGCACAAACCCTCCTCTGCCATCAACTGCTTTTGTGTGATTTCCCAGTGGATTGGACATCCATGGGGCAGTCCTGGAGTGGGGTCAGCCCTGCAAGAGCTGTCAGAAACTGAACTGGGTGGAGGACCAAATCTGAGGCTTACAGCTGGTGATTTAATAGATTTCTGTCATCAAAGTGGTCCTGGTGTGTGAGAAGATTTTGACAGCAAACTGGCAAGGAGACTGAGCCACACATCTCTGGGCTAGACTAAAGCCTTCATCACCTCAGCTGGCATTGGGACTGCTGAGGTACATTTCCTCAGGGAGGGGAGCACCCTTGTTTGGACGCGGCCATTTTCTTCAACTTAACTAGTATTTCTGCTTTCACTGAGTGCAGGATTCACATACTTTCACCTCTCTGTGGGGAATTTTCTTCATATGAATTACAATGGCATCATTGATATGGTGATTTTCTTGGGAAGGTTTGCAAGTCAGACAGAAGACCTACCTAGCCATCACTTGAGCAATAATAACTTAAATGCCCTGGAATGCTAGTGATTGATGTTTCAGGAGTAGCTCTTATTTATCATTCTGTACATCACCCACCTGCCTCAGATGATGGTGTTAGCTGTTCTCTACAGATGAATTGCAAAAATAAAAGTCTTGCACTTCAAACAGATATTTTTGAATTGTGAAATCCACAATATCTTAAAAGTAAAAATCTTCTTAAACAGAAGACAGTGTGGACACTTACTTAACACTCGTCACATCTTATAGTCAGTCAAAGCCTATAATCATAGTCACATTGTGCAATTGCTCATTGACAAGTTCTTTTCTCTCGGACCTAACCTAAAGCTGGGAAGGTATCTATCCCTGTGCTCCTGAAGACAGTATGATGCTAGCAGTGTCAATGGGAAGTGCAAGGAGATCTACCACTCACTGCCTACTCTCAGTTACAAAAGTTCACACTAAATAATCAGATGAACTGAGGCAGATGTCTCAAGTGCTGTAATCACACCAAGGCCAGCACATATTGACTTCAGTGGTTCTGGACCAAATTCCTTCTTCTACGTCAGTGGAAATATGAAACTGGATAATTTAGTAGCTTCCTAATGACTTATGATATTTAGTGTTCCAAGACAGGGGAGAGAAAAGGAGGGTAGAAAGACTTCCCTTTAATTCCTTTTAAGTGTGTTTCCTTCACTCTAACAAGTCCTTGCAGTACTTCATGTGCTTTGGCACTAATTCAGCTGAGGGTGAAATACATATTTGAAAAATTCACCTGTGGCCTACTAACACTGGAACTGAGTCTATGAGTTAGAGTTTAAGCAACAGGTCAAATTCAGATTTAAACATTTCATAGATACGTACTTCATAGAGGTAACCACAACACAAAATATCAGAAAAACCCCAAGAACCAGATAAAATCAAATAATGATTTGTTCTGTCAAAAGAAGTGTAAGTAAGAGAAGTGCAACTTGTAGTAATTTTTTTTGTTGTGTAATTCCACTTGAAAGGCCAAAATTTAGGCCTTTCAAAAATACAGAAAAAATTGCCCCTTCAAATGGTAGGGGCATAGCTCTGTGACACAGGGCTCTCTTAAAAAGTGATTTGCCCAGTTGTCTTGGGTGTATATTTCAGTTGTACATTGAACTACTCGCAGGTGCAAGGTATGCTACAAATTTATCATATCACATGGTTCTGTAATGTTGTAAGTACTAAGTAATGCAGGTTGCTCTAAATGACCTCTCAAAGAAATAGGACTAACTTTCTTAGACATCTTGATGTTTTCCTGAAATATTGTAGTGCTGCCCAAGTATAAAGTGTGCATCCATTTGCCTAACTTATTTTACATTTATTTCATTAAAATGATGCTAATGCTTCATGTAGACTCTTAAATAAATATATTCTGGGTTTATACTAATTTATGAACTTTGTTAATATATTAAATTTTGCTAAATTTAAAAAAAGTGCTCTTATTAAGCTTTTTAAAATGATAAATTAGTTTTAAAATAGCAGTTGCACCAGTGTATCTCTCATTCATCTTAACACAGTGTAGAAGACAGTATACATCTAAAAAATCAAGGAGTAGCAACCAAATGCATATCCATTACCAAAGTATCCCTTTTTTAAAATCACAACTGGCTTTCTAATTGTCTCTGTGTTAGATGCTAGATATTGTTAGATACTCTTTACCACAGAATAGGTCCACTCAGGGTGTAAAAGGTGAATGTGTGGCTTTCTCGAAGTCCTGTGCAATAATTCCTATACAAACTCTGAAAATGGAACTGATAATATGTCAATGATTACAATACAAAGAAGTTAAATATTACAGCTAATTTTCTCACTGAAATCTAATCCAGGGATTAGCAACAATGGGAAATCTGTTTTATTTGCATTTAATTTGTACCTTCACACTATTATCTCCCATGTTTTAGTTTCGGAAAATGTGGTTCAGGCTATTATAACCACATTTCATGCTGCAGTTGCACTGTTATTTGAGCTCTATGCTAGGAAATGACTTACTGAAAAAATAAAGCCAGCATACTTTATTTTAATTATACTAGAGCTGTGTCTAAGTACAAAAAAATAGTACAGCATATATTTAATATGGAGCATGGATTAACAGTTTTATGAGACATAAAATCTATTTATATCATTTTCTATTTACAAATCAGTTATATATCTTTCAACAAAACAAATGCCTATAGTGTAAAAATGAATAAGGAGAACATCAAACTAGCAATCATGTAAGCAGTAAATAACATCTTAATTGGCCTGGAATGCTGGAGCTGGGTTTTTTTGGAACTAGGTTTTATTTATTGATCTATATGGCATATTTATCTTTCCAGTGATTTGTACAAGTCTATACCCTTTCCTCAATATTAGATCCATGTATGGCTTTATATTGCAAATCCCATTTGGGGAAATAGCTAAGTAAGAGAAGAATCGTTGCTTCTGGAAAAGTCATCCATTTAAAAACTTTCACTGAGGCAAGGATAACTTCACAGTTTTTACACTTTGTCTTCTGATAAAAAAGAAGGGGGCAGAGGGAGAAGGGAGAAATGCTGCTACTATGCAGTTGCCACCCAATGAATGCTTCAACAGTTTGCTGGTTTGCAGCGACAAGAAAACAAGGAAGGATCCCACGTGCAGTGGGAAACGTCTTTTAAATGCTCCTCCCTATGTTCCTTTTACCAGCAAGACTAGCAGGCAGAAATGGGTATGGTGGACTTTATACATGGTCCGCAATCTCTGTATTTGGTTCTTCTCAGGAGTGTTTGTGCAGATTTGTTCTTAACACCCACACCGTATTTCAAGCCACATGGCACTTCACCCCACGCTTCACACAATACCATACAGCTGAGAACTGGCAAATTCAATCTTCCTCCACCAAGGCGTCTGCTGGGGAATTCTCCTCCTTGCTGAAACAGAGGTGTCTGCTGCTAAGTCAGTGTACTAGAGGAAGAGGGAAATCTATCAATGACTCTCTTCTTTCTTATAAAATGTAGCTGAAAGTGCTACCGTGGAGATTTGCCTAGGAGTCAGTTGCTTTGCCTAGGATTGTAAAAGTCTGCTCCTTAAAACTGCTTCTGCTGTTGATGGTGGAAAAAAAGGTTTACAAACAGTAGTGTTGCACTTGCCCATCTTCTGCTTTTATGAAAGTGATGCTATAAACATGGAAAAGATCGTGCTCTGATAGCTGTCATTGCTCTAGTATAACCTTAGCTGTCTGGAAACGAGCTAATTAAATTTTTTGGTGTGTCTTTTAGAGAATACATTTGCATTTGACATAATTAGTGGTAGGCAGATCCAGCTATATCCAGGGGGAATCTCAAGACAACTGCTTTGCTGACTATTAGTGCCTAATTTCTGAATGTCAAATCTCGCACATCTTAATTTCTAGAGAATAAGCTCAATTGAACTTGCTCCCCAGTTATGCAAAAACTGTTCAGATAAAACCAAGTGGACACGAATGTAATGAATGTGGTTATTAAATTGTTTCAATTGAAAGAACCCTATTCTTATACCATCATAATGGGAACAATTTATCCCCACTGATCAGCCTGTCTCTTTTTTCTGAGCTCTCTTTGATCTTGAAGCATATTGCAGTGGTGTGTCCTATTGAAAAGCAAAACTGGGGCAATTTTAATGCTTTTGTACCTTACCAGTGCTCTATTTTTTCGTTGTTTAAAAATAGCTGTTAATTATAACTGCAGTTTAAATGTCTCAAGTGACCCAGAAATGCAGGTTGGAATGAGACAGATTGTGTGTCTCACATAAAACAGATGTACTTTCACAGAGCATCCTGAATTCAGCCCTCAATATGTAACCTTCTCTAAGGTTATTTCAGTCAGGTATTGAGCTTGTCTAGCTTTTAGATATAAAATCCCACACATTTTGAACAATGAAGACAAAACTTCATCTATATTTACCTCAAGAATAAAAAGCCTCCTTTTTGGTGTGGGTGTATTTTGCTGCTGGTGGTTGATGGGATAAGGGCATTTCCCTTCGACTCCAGAGACTCAGGAGACCATATACCTCATTTAATCTCCACCTCTTCTGCCTCTTAATGTAATAAACCCATGCCCTTAAAGAACATTTAGTGGTAATAAACTTTCAGGAGATCCTCTTATTTTGACTGGATTAAGCACTGCACAAGTACCAGCCATACCTCGCAGATATAAAATTTCAAGCTTCTGTGTTTTGTGTGGCTCAAAGGAGTTTTTTATTTTCTCTTCTGCCAACAATTGCTTTTAATTCCTGTCTGTGATGAGGTTCATCAAGAGAAGTCTGAAAAGTAGGGCGCAAATAAATTAAGGCAAGCCAGTGATTTACTGGAGGGCCTGAAAAAAATCAGTTATTTATACATATGTTTAATTATATGTTGCTAGACAGCAATTTGCAGACATTTCAATTCATCAACAAGATGTGGTTTCAACTTTCTGATTAGAATAGGCTGTCAAGTGCATTGAGTTTGCTAAGCTCTTCCATGTCCCTGAAGATCAGTGGTACACATTTCAAAGCCACCACCACTTCATGAAACTGAATGGGTTAATGCTGAAGGAAGCCAAGGATCAACCAAGCTTGGAGTGTACATTGAGATCTCAGTCATTAGGAGAGACTGACATCCAGCTAAGGGCTGGAAACTGCAGGAATGATTAGTCCGTGAGTGTAGAAAAACCTGCCTGCTCTGGAGATGAGCAGCAAACCTGATCCACATGAACATTTTCAACCTTTTTCTCTCTTTTTGGCTATTAAGTATCACATACATTTTCTTCTCCATGTCAGCTAAGGAAAAAGATGGGAAAAAAAACCAAAGAAAAAGGACAACTGTACTGCTAGAATGGTGCTCAGTGCAAGAAAGCTTTATTTCAAGGTGGTTTGGGCCAACATTAATTTTTGTGCTTTAATTTTAAATTTCCATTCTCTAATGGGTGACAGTGGCAATGTTACCATACTAAAATCAATGCAGTTTGTTATACGAAGTAACAACTCTTATATGGCACTTCCCAGCCCTCCCCAGCTTTCCCCTCCCCCATGCCTCTACCTCTGCACACACACAAAGGATAGGCAATCAGCTTAGGAAAGGTTTTCATGTTTTGCTTTTCATAGAAATTGGCAAACCAGAAAATTTGTGTCTCTGAAATGAAAAAATAACCTTATAGAAGTAGAGTGGGTCACAACACGTGAGGAGAAATCATGGAGCAACCACTCTCTAAGCAGGCAGAAGTCACAAAAACTTTTCTGAAATCCACAGGAAAGACAGGTCATCTAAATAATAAATAGATAACAAAAGAGAGCAGACTGAAAGGTTAACAGGCAGCAGTGATAGAGGACTCTGCTGCTTTGTATCTACTTTCAGTCTCAAACTGGTCTCCATTGAACTGCTGAGCTGGTTTTATGGACTAGTAGTTCTATTCGGATTTGGAAAAGTTCATACAAATATACTGAGTTTTTGTGTTGGTAACATTAGTTAGACTTTTTAAAAGTCTGATTAAAAAATCTTCCAGTAATTTCCTATTTGTCAGGTAAAAATTCCCACTGTGCCATTATGCTTGCTGGGAATAGAACTGTTATGTTTTCTTCCCTTACTTCAGACATAAAACAGAGCAGCTGTATGTTGCACATCAGACAGAACATATACATGCATATAAATGCTTTCTATATTCAGACTTTGAATTTGCTTACATGAACTGCAATGAGTGAACCTAAAATATCCCTCAGTTTCAGAGACTGATCCAGTGATTTAAATATCTATGATCCCTCCAATGAAGCCATCTTTCCACTCAGGATTAATAAAGCTTTTGCTGTCATTCTTTGTCTCATTTCAGACACTCTGTGACTGAGGGCCTTTGGAGCACATCCAGAGGAGTGGAGCAAGAACAGGATCAGGGAAATATGATCCATGAAGAAACCCCAAACAGAGGTTGATCAGCCTCTAGAAATGAAGACTGTCAACAGACATGGTCACAATGTTCCCCTCCTGAAAATCCTGGTGCCAAAGAGCAGAGAGAGTTGACCTCCCTAAACAGAAAAATTAGTGGAAAAATTACTTACTGGCTTGAGCTGCAGGAAGGTGCAATCAGGCTGGATGCTGCAGTTTTTTGGCGGGATGGTTATGGGAAGATATTATAACTAAAACATGGTGAGGTGTTAAAAGCAGCTTAGCAGAAATAGTTTGGGAACGCATTTGAAGTGTTTACAAACCCTTTGACTTTTTTCTCCTAACTAGTCTTTACATTTCCCTTCCCAGTAACTCATTGCATTTCTTCCTACTCTAAGACTTCCAAATAAAGGCTTATTGTCTTCCACAAAACTGCATTTATCAGTGTGCTTCTCCTTTCTTCTCCTTCCCCTTCTCTTTTGCAGTTTTTATCTCTTTGCTGCAGCTGTCCATGCAGATCTAATCAACAAACCAAAATAAGTTGAAAAAGTATAATGTAAGGAGATAAATGTGATTTTTGGTGGACCAAGAGCCTGATCCTGTATCTGTGTTTGCAAGTCTCTCATAATTAGCAGTTTTTTGTTTTACATTTTCTACTTAAATCCAAACTTGATCCTAAAACTGATAACAATGTTTCAGCTGAAGTTATATGCATCTGAGTTTTGTAGTTGTAACTGCTTTATGCTATATTTTCCTAATGAGACTACTATTTCGCTTTCATTTTTTGCCCAAAAGTTCCTTGGCATGCAGTGATGAGAAGCTTGGAGCCAATTTCATGCTTATGTTATGGTAATTCCAAAACTGCTTCATGTAAACTGAACAAACTCTCCTTACGGGAGGTACCAGAAACCGGATCCTTTCCAGATAGCATCCTAATGGGCAAGCTTCTTTTGTCAGTCTGTAATTCCTACTCTTTGCTTTCTTCATCATACTTTGCCTCTTAGCCCGTACTTCAATGAATTTTATTCTTGGTGATAGACATGCTTCAATAAAAAGCGAAGAGAATATTCTGAATAAGGGTTTGCATGGTAGATACGGCATTTTTTTTCAAGGAGGAGGGCTTTCAATACAAGATGTAGAAGATAGATTTCAGATGGGGCAGGCTTCCTATCACCAAGCTGTTGCAGAAATAGGAGGAAAAACCACTTCTCCATTGGCCATGGAAAGAATGAATGCACATTACGCTTTTGTTGATGTGGGGGTTTGTGGTTGTGTGGTTTGGTTTTTTTTTTTTTTTTTTTTTTTGTCTTTGTTTTTGTTTGTTTGTTTGTTTATTGGTTGGTTGGTTGGTTTGGGTTGTTTGTTGGTTTGGGTTGTTTTGGCAAAATTTAGACTCAAAACTGAGATACTGGTGATAGTAACTCACATCCATAGAAATTTAAGTAACTGTAGCTGGAGCAAATACCTTTTAGGAGAAATCAAGTCAATGATTACCTGTTATGGTGCTGAAACATTGTTGCCTCAGGCACTGGGTGGAGACCAAGTAAATCAATCTGTAACATGCTCTAATACTGGACCATACTGAACAACTGGGCTCTGATTCAAAAAATATTTAGTTACATGCGTATTTTTAAATCCTTATATGCAGTGGATTGATCATGTACTCCATAGTCCCACTTCCCAGGGCTTGTGCTTTGTACTCCCACTCATTGCATCTCATGGCTGCTGCCAGCACTGGTACCCAATTCAGTGCTATCATCCACAGATTTATCAGGTGGTGTTTGTCATCATGAAGAGAGCTGTAGGCAGAACTGCCAAGAGGATGCTGCTTATTACATCTTTTGCTGAATTGGGTCTATTTGAGAGCAAAAGTACAGGAAAAAACCTTCAATAAGCTGCATAATTCTTCTGTAAATAATATTCCAATCAAAATAGCCAGGAAATTTTTGCTGCCCATATTTTGTGCCATGCTACCCTTTGAGACAAACTGGTGTAAAGCTCAGGATATTTTCCTAGGTGCTAAATCCACACTAATCACTAAGGAGGTAGGAAAGAAGACATTCTCTCTGAATTTCTGTGATTCCTGGCCCTTTACTCCAAATCCATTAATACACAGGGATTTAGCACGATTGGACCTGCTGGTAGCCAATTAATTGACTGACTCTGTAGCTGGTGATAAGGAAAATGACTCCACTACAATTCAAGCACTTCATTACATCCTGCCCCAAGTCAACATTACACGTATCTTCTAAATTTGAGGATGGAAAACATGCTTTCAGTCAAAAGGTAAAAGCTTTGTGCACAGAAAATTGTAATACAGTCCTTTATGTTTTTATGTAAACTGAAGTTAAAATACAGTTTTCTTCTGTCACAATTCCTTGCTGCCACAAGGGAAAACTTACTCATTTGGTGACAGGAAAAGGAGTCCATTCTCAGAGGTCAGTTTAATTAATAAATGATTGTAAATTAACTTAGTTGATTTAGCTATGTGTATTACTTGTGAATTTTATCCACAAAGCATATGTGTAAAGATGCAAGAAACAATCCTGTTTCTAAAACAGTAGAGAAAATGTGATACAGTGAATTTGTTTAAATTTGTTTTGCTGACCTGCAGAAAAACTTTGGATCAATCATGTAACTCTTCTGCACCTGATTTTTTCTTCTTTAAAATTATGATAATTAAAGCCCAGAATATCTTGTAAAGGGGTTCAGACAGAGATAAAAAATAAAAGCAAAGTGATACTAGTTCCAAAGAACCAGTTGAAGTTGGATTACTGAACTCCCATAAGATATAAATGAGGATTTTTTTACTTCTAATCAGAGCTAATTGCAACAAGGCTGTGATGAAAGTAATGGGAAGTTTAGGAAGATCTGATATGACAGTGTGAGGAGACTGAAAAGATCAAATAGATTAGAGGGAAAATGGAATTGAAACTTGATCTTGTTCTCCCTGGAGTCAATGACATTGACTTCATGAAGCACAAATATCCAGATTCAGAGGATGATCAAACAATATAAACACATATACACGAATAAATGGTTTGGAGGCAGTAAACTCTTTAAGGTAAAGAAGTGTCCTATCAGTGAAACTGCAATGGAGGCTTCTTAGAGCAAACAGAGGAATTCCTGTCCTTATGCAAAACTTCTGACAATTTGGCACTGCACAAAGATGAACAGATCAAAAAGGTAGAAAAATTTTAAAGATATCTACAACAACATATAAAAACAATTCCTAAAAGTGAAGAAAATTGGCATATTACAGGACATGGCTGAAATGTAGAACTGTGTAGAAATTAAGCCTAGAAACTACGCCCAACATAAATTTTCTATTTCGCAACTTTATGCAGCTTTGGCCGTCTTGTCACTATCAAGGCCTGAGAAGACAATTTCGTCTATCTTCTATTCTCACGCATCCTTAAAGTCATCAGGCAGTGTTCTTCTTTTCTGTCCTTTTCAGACAGGTTATGTACAATGGGTTTATTCCAATTGTTGAGAGCAGGAGGTATGGCAGATATTAGAGTTAAAAATCTAGAAGAAGGAGTTACTTACTATTTCATTGTTTCCTGTGCATCACTGTTTGGCTCCTAAATAAACCTTTCATTTTTAGACTAACTCTTGGAAGCTGTTGGTTTGTGTTGGTGTCATGGGAACTTGGATCTTACATGTGGAACTGCTTGAAGTGTGTGGGATTGCCACACAGCCAGGTATTTCCATACAACCACTGTTATAACTTCTCTCAACCACAGGGACAAAAACATCTGAATCAGACACTTCAATCAGAGTACAGGGAAACAGATGTGTCCTCCAAAACATTTTATTATTGTCTTTGGATTTTTCCCTTTTCCAATTGTTCAAAAAATTTAAAATACTTTTTCCTAAGTATTTAACATCAAGAAATAATTTTTTCCCATGTTATTTGTACATTGAAGGGGTTCAAAAAAGTCTTGTTTGGATGACACAGAAAAAGGTGGTGATAACGCTTTGGAATTATATTTTTTAAAATGTTACTATGAATGTTTTCAAATTGTTTGTGTAGGAGGAGAAAGGAAGAATAGTTAAACTACCAGTTAAAGGGAAACTAAAGCATCTGAATTTTACGGTATTTATCTTTACCACAAAACTGTGGAACTCATTGTCGCAGAGCATAATGCTAAAGGTGTAACAGAAAACAGGAATTTGATAAAATTTTTTGGGAATTGACTTGATAATTGAAGGTTGAAATATGCAGGTCTCAGAGTTGCCCAGATAATTCTTTAGTGTACATGCTGTGTGCCTGTGGTGAAGGATATCCCTCCTTGCCCCACTAGACTCTTTCCATAGCAGTCTGACAGCTCTTGGGAAGAAAATAGCACAGTGCTTGAGTGCGTATGGTCCTTCTGAATCACTTACACTGTGCTGTATCTAAGGCCACTGAAACCTGGATATTGCACAGGGAGATAGGTGTAAGGATGTCTAGGGGGAGAGGGAGTGGTGGGAAGTAATGACATGCTGAGGAATTTGGAGGAGGCAGAAATCAATATTCACTTAAAGAGTGTGTGGTACTTCCGGTGAAGAAATAAGCTAGAAATGATAGAAAGGGCTTTAAATAACTTGTTCACTGATTTTGAACAAGGTGTCTCCTTCCCACTTCCCTCTCCTCACCACAACAACTTACAGAATTTGACGAACTTTACAAGATAGGAGATCAAATACACAAGGGAATAAAGGTGAAGTCTCTCCGAATAAAGGGTGACATGCAGAATTTTCCAGATGAAATACAGCTGAAGAGACAAAACCACTTTTTAGCTAGAGATAAAGACCAGTATGCTTTAAGGGGGGTCATCTATTTCTAGCAAGTATAAGACAGAAGCAAGGGCAACATTTTTCAGAGAGCTCTGTACAGCTGCCAAAACATTAGACCTGTGTGCAATCAGAAAGTAGAGGTGGAAAATAACTTCACAGAATTGTCTCATTTTAATTAGTCTTATATAAAATAATGCTTATAATCAGGAGGCTTTGACAGGTATAAGCAAATCACTGCCACTCAATCAGTAGTTTAGGAAGAGTGCTGCCTTAGATCCTCCTAAATATGCTGACATAAACACCTGAGCATCCAAGAAAATGTTTTGAAAGTGAAGGCAGTGTGTAACAATGATTCTAATATTCAGAATGCTAAATAATTTGTTTTATGGAACTCTGTCTTGAACCTAAAGGAAAAATGACCAAAAACTGCCTAGAAATAATAGGATATGGTAGGCCCAAGGGGACTGATTTTGCAGTCTTTGTGAAACCAGCCTCACTGAAGCCATGTGAGTATGCTGAAGTCTGGGTCTGCAGGAAGAATTTGAAAAATAGTGTGAAATCCAGATATAAATGGTCCTCAGTACAACTCTCAGGCCAGAAAAATGATGGAAAAAAATTTTTTTTACATTGGTACCAGAGCTATTTTCCAGTGTAAGATTTAAACCCTGACCTATCATGAATATATCAGCTGGCCCACACAAACTTTCTCAACTTCCCCTTAGTCCCATTGCTAACCATTAGACCTGGCAAAGTCTCACATGCTTCATTAGAGAAAATGTATGGGCTGAAACCTGACCCACCTAAAGAGTGAGAATTAGGGTTCTCAGAATGTTTTCCATGTTCATGCATGGGAAGGATCTCTTCAAAACTGAGGGAAGAAAAGACAACTTAAAAAAAGTAATCCATGTTATTTGTGAATGAACAGGTAGTGAAAGAAGAAGTCATCAGAACACTTGTCATTCTGATGTGTCATTTCTCTCAATTAAAATGAAGTTTGACTGAACTACAGGCTCATACTCTGATGCATCCTGCTGCTGCACTGGTTTTACAAGGGTGCAAGTCACCCAAGTTAGCCTGGGATCAAAGCTGGTCCCTGACTTTTGCTTCTCCTTTATCTGTGAAAATGAGTTGTTTCCAACTTAGACTTATACACAGTAAGGTTTGATAAATGAGTTTTAACCTGAGGTCTCTTGTTAATTGGGATGTCTGAAACTTCTTGTTTCAGTTAAAACAGACATCTTCTGAAGATATTTATGGACTAAGACTCATTCCAGGAAATATTAATTAATTCAGTGCCTAACTGTTTGGAGGGTAGAGTCCACTGACCATATGTTGGAAGTACAAAAACTCTTCTCATAAAATACTCTGTCCTTTAGCATAATAGAAGCTGACTCAAACCCCAATGAAGATTTTTTAAAAAATCAGTATATTTCTCTACAAATTCTTCATACCATTCAAATGCTGTTATTGCTCAGAAACACTTTTGTTTAGGAGCATTGTATTCCACAAGAGCTGCTGCGTACAAGTTGGATCCATGGTGGGATCCTACTGGATCTCCATTCTTACCCAACAGTAAATGGGAGGGTGAAAAATTCCCTTTCTTCACTGGGGAAGAAACAACTCAAATTAGCCTGTATTTTATCCTGAAAACATACAGGGTTGTGATTTAGTGATTGCTGCATTTGAAGTTCACAGGAAAATCTACTTGGTGATAATCTGTTCATACACTCAGATCTTCAGTTGCTGGCATTCTGAAGATGAAGATCAAAATAGCATAAGGCTGTAAGCACCTCAGTCAAGCTAAAAGTGTATTTTGTAAGATCCTTGCTTTTTTATTGCTTATTTACCTAGTTACTTTCACTAAGTATTAAGTAAATTAACAGATTTAAATCAATAGAGAAGGAGCTAAATGCTTTCAGTGAGAAAGTAATTTAAACAAAAGAGTGGCAACTAGAAATCAGAAAAACATTACTTTCTTTTATTCCTGTTTAGGAAGTTTCAATTCCTTTTGGTCGTTCAAATTTAAGCCAAAATAGAACTGCTTAAAGCAATACAAAGCAGAGCAAACACAATTTCTTTTAAAGCTATACAGTTTCAAAGACAGTATCTGTTAGTTCTCTCTGTGAAGAATCCTCTACTTCAGAGATCTGTCCTGTTTTTTACAGAATAGTTGAACTTACTTCCAAGTGACCTGTAACTTTGTTAAGGATATGAAGATAATTGGATAATACATTTACCATTTAATAAATTGAGAAATGTATTTTAACAGTGTAAGTATAGCTTACTCAGCACTTCCCTCTCCAGCTGAATAGCCTTTTCACTTTCAATAAAAACACAGAAGTCCTGGGTTCATATTATACTACAACAGACTTGCAATTGGTTTGAAGACATGAGCAGGAGAGGCTGTTGCCAGAAGGGATGAGCACAACTAGCCCTGGTTGCGCTGCCCTGCGAAGGCAGGAATGGCAACCAATCAATGAATATGATTTAGTGAGGCAGACCTGCCCTCAGATTGCTGGCCAGATGAAACACAAATAGAAGCTGGCCCATTGGAGAGACAGGCACGGGCATTATTTAATGCCAGAGATTTTTTTGGGAATGGGACCAAAAACATCTTCTGTGGGAGAAAATGTGAGAGGAAATTGCTTGTTACACAGAAAAAGTGAGAGAGAATTGAGCTGTGAAGGTGAGGATATGGCTGGCGAGGAGAAGAAGGTTTGTGTACAATATATGGAAAGGAAAAGAGCTTCTGGAGTAGGATGTATCAACAAGCCAGCACAGATAAGGAGGAAGTAAAGCCTGTGTGGAAGGTAAACAGTTCATGATTGAAAAGTGCAGCCTTGCCGAGAATAATAATTTACAGATAATTAAAGAAAAAAAGTTAGCATAAATATAGGGAAAACTACAAAAGGCTCAAAGCAGACTTAAAAATTGTCATTAACCTTATGATTCAGTGTATTACAGTTGACAGGAAACAGGAAGAGGAAAGACAGACATTACATAATTAATTTCCAGACAATCTACTTTTTAGTAAGTGTTATCAGTCAAATTTTTATGTTAACTTGGCAGTAGAAGTTGCTTTCATCCCAGAATTATATCAAAAATTCAGTGCTTGAAACTGCTACTTATCGAGAAAAGTTGCTGAATATTACTGGTTCCAGGGACCAGTAGTATTCATGGAATCAGCAAAGGACTTTAAAACCCTCATATTTTCACATAAAGATTCAAAAAGAGACAAAAGTATTACAGCAAGACAAACCTTGCATAAAAATATATTTTCCAGGTCAATACTAAAATATTGTGAGGAAGCTTCTAATATTGTACCTGATCTGTAGATGAAACTGGTAACATGAATCCCTGGAGCTCCATTTCAAATACTTAAAATTGCAAAAATTGGTAGTAGGAAAAAATATGTTTTTATTAAAACAATTTCAAAATGGCAGGAGTGTCGGGGACTAACCTAGAGAGCTCTGTATATCTCTGTGTATCTCTATGCCATGTAATAGCTGCTTTACAGTAAAAAAAAATGTAGCAAGTAGAATAAAACCTGGTACTCAGACTTCTCTCCAGCCCTCTATGACTGCTCAGTGGCAAAATCCTTTCGCATCTAGAAAGTCTCTCAGAAGACATAAATGTTATTATGCATGATTCCCTTAGGATGTTAACAGAATTAAACAGAATTTTTCTCCTTTCTAGGAGGAGACTTTGTTTTTCACTACAATACTAGGAGAATGAGTATCCTTACAGTATTTTAACAGGAAATAATGACAGAGACAATTTCTCTTAATATTTCAATATACCACAGAGCGACAAAAATCTGCAAAGGTTTTTGCAGCTGAATATATACATACATACATTTTTCTTTTTAACACAACTTTTGACATGGAAAATACACTATTAGTAAATGGATCCCTCTTCCTACACGTTCCGATTTCATTGGTGCTTAAAGGAAGGTTTAATTATCTCTGGAGGATGAGGATAAAACCATTTTCTGACACACACATCACTTTTTTGTGACATCTTGAAATGTATAGAAGAAAATGTGAGTGTGGGCATGTCAGTGTCTTACCTAACATGTCCCAAACTCAAATGTAATTGATAATTTCCTATTAAAATGATATGCCAAAACTGCTTATTTGTGTGTGTTGCAGAGGGAAGGTTTGCTTGCATTATTGTTTACAGTCTATACATGCCTGAGTTGCTTCACAGTCCTTTTGCCTATTCACTAGAGTGATAGCTAGAGGCAATCAAATGGTGGCCAGTTGCACAATGCTCCTCTGAACAAGGTTTCACAGAAATGACATCTGTTGTGCACACAACCCATCTTTCAAGAACTAAAAGAGGTGTTACTAACATTTCACTTCCTCATGCAAATCTCTAGGTTCCTTAAATTCTGTATGTAGTCCATCACAAATAGCATGGTTTTCTTTGTGAAGACACATAGCTTGATTTGGGTATTAAGAACATCTTGCAATTCATGCATCTGGACGGGATAAGATATTTCTTCATTTCTAGGGCCTAAATAAATACTATTCTAAGGGAGATTAATCTGAACCAGCAATTGAGAAAACTGCGTCTGCTGAAGGCAAATGTATTTCTTATTTCTTGGCTACAGTATTAGTAAGTGAGGTGTGAAATTCCATTTTAATGACATGGTATTTGCAAGTAACTCAAAGCAAAATATTTGTGCTACATTCTGTTCATCTTATCACTCCATTAGTCCTACCACCTTCAAAGAGACTAGTGCTGTGTGTACAGCAAGAAGGATTTTGATCTTTACTCTATTTCAGTCTGATGCAGTTTGGTTTTGCACGATGACAGACCAGAGAGACATGCATGCCATAAGTTTAAATGGCATTGACTTTCCCTAGTTCTAACTCCTCTTAATCTTCAGGTTGGTGCTGAAATCTTGTACAGCAGTTTGTATCTACGGCTGAGGCTGGTGTTCTGTTCCCAAAATGTACGGGCATTGGAGGAGTCCCATTTTCCAACCTGCTTTGGATTTACCTTGTTACCTACCTGAAAACAAAACTTGACTGCCTCATTTTCTGTAGGGTTGGTGGTAAGATGATATTATGGGAATATTGAGGGGTTGGCAGGCTAAAACGAGACAGCAGTGCTGCAAGAGAAACCAGAAAAACACCTGCATTTAAATAAGCAGGAGGGAAATCGTTGAATCCATATTTAGTGTGGTACTGACAGAGAAATGTGTATTTATAAATGTAATGAGACCAGTGGCCACTCAGTGATTCTCACTGCTAAAAAGCACCTGATCCTAACACAACCTTGTGTAGTAGAAGGCCAGTGTTGTGGAGACTGATGCACTTCTGAGAAGGGAGTTCTTGCTTCAGAAAGGCTACAGCCTTCTTATTAAATAATAATTTACAAAAGATTTTAACCCCTGTGGGTTTCTACAGCATCTCGACATAAGTTGTCAAAGATTTCTTTTATAAGGCGCTTTCCAATATTAATCTACTTAGTCAATATCCTACACTTCTGCATATGTATGTGACGGTTTCTAATTTCAGCTTTAAATATGTATAAATTTTATTCTGACTTTCCTATCATAGTGCTCCTCTCTTCAATTTTCAGCAGAGTGACTGCAGTGGGTGACTATTGCTAGGGCACACTGAGATAAGAGCAACTGCCGCTGAGCCTTTCAGTAGCAAGTGCCTCTAAGCCAGAGCTGCACTGAGCAGCAGCTTGGATGGGCCAAGGCAGCTGACTCAGGCAACAGAACTTGAAAGATCATTATAATAAATGAATTCAGACCTTGAGTGGGCTGACAGTGCTGGATTTACAAATCCCTTCTAAAACACACAGGATTGATGCTGTACATCAGCCATCCGGGTGATTTACAACTTCCAAAAGTAGGTGTTGTAGCATGCAGAGATGCTGAACAGCGCCTTTGCAAGAACCACTCCTCAGGCTGGTAAAACTACTTCAGGTTTCCAGGTTGTTTGTCCAGCCTACAGCATTTGGTAATTTTTTGTTTGTTTTATAAAGAGTTTCATTCAAAGCTTTAAAGAACCTAGGCAGCACTTAAGTGAGCACAGCCCACAGTGCACAATGAAAGTTGGAGCAGTAAATGGTCAGGGTGTGCCAAGAACCTGCAAGTTTGGAGGTTTCATAACTCTAAGGTGATATATCAGTTAGTTCACATTAATAAATAATTCTGCAGATCTAATCCGAATGCTGCACACTGAAATGCTGATGTGCTTTTGGGTCTGATGAACTCACAAAAGAGTGATGCCAGCATTGTGTCAGCAGTGACAGTAACTACACTATGATTTTCACATACACATCTGCGGCAAAAAAAAAGAGAAAAAAGAAAAGAAGAAAAAAGAAAACAAGGAAACAAGGAAACAACTGCTTCTTTTTTAAACAGGAACAGAGTGTACTAAAAGTCTATAGGTGCATGAATAATCCTTCTCCTCTGATTCTTTATAAACTTTATTAATTCCCTTCTCCTTTGCTCCTTGAGCTGACTGAGCATGTGCACTCTAAGCAGAATACAGACCCTACCTCCTGTGCCCATTAGGCTCCCTGTCTCCAAAATTTCAGAGCCTTTGAAAAATACAAGTTTGACACAAGCTTGGGTTTTTGATATTTGTCAACATACACATAACGATTAAAAGTGCATCACAACTGAGGTAAAAATACAAACTCACTTTGAACTAGTGGTCATCATTGTCTTCTAGATCAAGTGTTTCATGGTTAGGACAAAAGAAAGATGATAAAAAAATCAGAAAATATGCATATTGCTTAACAAACTATATTGAATGTTGATCATCCTCTCATTTAAACACTGCTACAACCATTGACAGGAACATGTACAAGATAGAGGCACAAGGAGAGATGGTTTGGGAAACCCTTATATATTAACAGGTTCCCTTATCACCAGGAGAACAATTAACTTAGAATGCAGTGTCGATGGTGGCCGATCTGTCAGAGACTTATAGTTTATGACTTGAACGTTTTCATTAAAGACTTTTAAATCTGTGTTACAAAAGCTGCAGAGA
>VWPU01021337.1:0-70441 GCA_013398955.1 Callaeas wilsoni
TTCCCTTCCCTTCCCCTCTTTCTGCCTCCCTGAAGTGAATAACTTCAGATAATCATTGATTTTTGATCCACTACTCCTGGGTGTTCTCTTTGGTGTCCCTGCAAAGCCATTCTTGATGGACTGGCTTGCCGTAGTGCTCAGGGCTTGGTCTTTTGCCTTCTCCCAACAGCTGGGCCAAGTATTGATCCCGTTATTCTAAAAAGATGCAGACCTTAATTAAAGATACCAAATATTCCTGTTTGACAGCAGGAAAACTGTTTAGATATATGGACAAGGAGAACCGAGTAAATGGTGCCTATTCACAGCACAGAGAGCCTTAGTCTTCACTGACAGCACTCCTGTTGTCTGTGGGGCCAGAATCCTGTTCACATGGGTGAACCTGAGGCCCTGGGACTCCATGAATCACTGTGCTCATCCACTTCTTTTCACTCTGGATTCACTCTGGAGCAAATCCAGGTGAGTGCAAACTGCTGGTATCTATTCTGGGAGCCTTGATACACTTACATTCTATGCTTCTGAAAGTAAGTGCAGGGGCGTTGGCTCATGTATCTTAGTAAGGATTGACTGAGTCTACCTTGAGAAGAATAAAAAATGTACAGGCAAGAAATATCATTCTTGCAGAAGCTGTGCGTAATCCACTAAATGACTCTCTTCCGTGGGTTAGTCAGCTCCCACATATTTCCTCTCCTGGAACACTTTTCCAGATATCCCGGGGAGACTTCAAGAATGGACCACACCATGGGGATTACTGATTTGCCTCCTGTCCTGTCTCAGGGAGTGTGTTTGTATCATGAGTGCTGTACTGGTGAGTCCAAAAAGCAGGCAAATTTCAAAGGGCCCATGTTGCTGCTCTGCAAGATTTATTTTTGGCAGGCTGTTAATAAATAAAAGGACAGTGAAAATACAGGTCACAGAATACAGCAGTATCCACTCCTGTTCTTCACCACTGGGCTCAGTGGAGTGATGCTAATCTGGCCTCTTTCCCCTTCCTCTGCAGCCTTCCATCTCAAAACTAGTTTTGCTCGCATTCAGGTTGTAGGGACGTGGGAGTTCAATTTGCTCACTTGGCAGCTCTGAAACCTGACAACCCCTTCAGAACCAGAACCGAAACCTCCTTCTCTGTTTCCTCCCACAGATTCCTGTTTTCAGCTGTGGGGAACAAACCCCTGTGCATTTTAATTTTTTTTTTCCTCACCAAAGAGATACCTTCCCTGCCCTGAAAGTCCTAATGGTATCAAAGCAGGCAAGGAGCTCAATGCCATGAGTCCTGCTGCACACGCAGACCTTGACTGTGATGTCAGCCAAGCTGATCCCTGCAGCTGTGCTTCAGAGGCTTAGCTTGTTGTTATCAGGGTCCAGCAGGCAAGCGGCACCCTGAACTTGGCTGCTGCTCATCTCCATCTCTAAAATCCTCTTTCTCACCTACCTCCAAGTTAAAACAATTCCAGCTCCATGCTAGTTAGGAGTGCAGGTGGAGGAGGTGAGAACTTTGGAAGTAGGCTAGACTGTTTCTTCTTACAAGGCTTAACTGCCCTCTGGAAGTGCCCTCATTGTGCTAAGTCACATCACTGTTGTTCAGCTTTCCCATGGCACCCGGCTGATCCTTCTGCATCAGTGGCACTGTCCTTCCTTCCTTCCTCCCTCCTTGCCGCACCGTGCCATTGCGACTTCATTTGCCATCAGATATTCTGGCTGTTGCCTCTCCCTCCTGAAATCCCTCATCCCATGGTATTTTATTATATGGTACAGTAAGAGAGGAGGCAAGGTGAAGGAAAAAGTGAATTTTGCCAGTATTGTACCAGACTTTGGTAGGAAGGGGTGATGGCAGAAGCCCAGGTGGAAGGAGAACGTAGGACAAGGAGACAGAAGGAGAAGGAGAACGTAATTGTAACCTGCCACAGAGGTGACAGATAGCAAAATCAAGTAGGGTCAGGCTTGCCGTGCAGCCAGTTATTCTGCCAGTAAAGATATGAGAGCAACTAATAGAATCTTTTGCCCCAGGGTTTATTTCTCCTTATTTATATCACCATTAGTGAGAGAGACACGACATTGCAGAACAATTGCTTGCTTCATTTCAGGAGCATGGAATGGTGAGTTGCTCTGAGGAGGAGGAAGAATCCTGAAGTGAGTTATGAAAAATTGTGTTTTTTCAGCCTGAGTGAAGGAAAAATGTGACTGAAAGAGTCTTAAGTGGACACAATAACTAATTCAAGATAATGATGTTGAAAGAAGCACTGTTTTTCCGAGTGAGTTTCATAATGAAGGAGGCAAATCCATGCCCAGCCCTGGAATCTCTTACTTAGAAACCTTCCAAATCATCTCTTACTGACAATAATCTCAGTTTTGCTTATTTTAATGAGGCATCTTCCAGTGAATGGTTGGGTTTTGTTTTATTTCCTTCTTTGTTTTCATGGCAGAGTGGTCTAGATTTTTCATATATTGAATTTTCCATAGGAAAATTATTATTTACTTATGCTTATTAAAGAAATTCCTCTGCAAATTTCAGGGTGGTAACTGAGAGCCTCTGATTTCTATTTTGAACAGGGAGGAGTCAAGAATATTTCAGATATTCCTCAGCCTCCAGGCAGGATAAAACGTCAGATTAAGAATGTAGTGGGAATGTTAGTGGAGAAGCTGGAGAGTGCAGACAAGCCCTGCACTCATTTCTAACACTGTTTGGGCATTTATTAAAACATTTTGTGCAAAAACGAATTTCTCTAGGATGTCATAGCTGGTGTCGTTCTTCCTAAAGACTGGATCTGTTGACCACATGAGGCCATGGGCAGCTGGACCACCCATGACTCTGTGTCCTTTTTGATCATTTTGTTATTTACTAGAGGGTAAATTTTACCATACTAGTGTGTAGGAAGTTCATTCTTCTCCAGACGATTGTACAACTGTCTCTTTACAGAAATGATACCAGCTTTAAAGTAATTCGTTCAGATTTGAAGTAATGCCGTAAAAGAGGAAGTTCTATCAGCTCTACTGCAGTGGCTGATAAACCTGACTAAGTCAGTACAAAACCAGTTGCAAGTTAGTATGGGCTGTGTAAGAAAAGTAAGAGCAATGCTGAATTGCCAGAAAAAAAAGTTCTTTCAGATGTCTCCTGTGCTTTGGAGAGTATGCCTGTCTACCCTGGATTTTCAAATCCACATCCAGTTTGGGGCTTTTCTTAGGAATCCAGGATGAAAATTGATTTTTGCAAATACTAGCTCTCAGAAGCTCTCATGGACTCCTGGTGGACTTGCAGCCCTGGCAGAACATGTTGAGTAATGAGGGTCTCTTTTTCTCACACTTTCCAGAGTTATGACATCTGGATTTAATGCTCAAGCATTTAAGTACTTTTCACTGAAGAGTGCAAGAGACCACCCAGAACATCCACCAGCCCAGTGGTTAGGAAACTCATCTGGCTCTCCTGGTGTGACTCCTTTTCTTTGGTTTCTGGTTTTGAGGAGAAATTCATCCTGAAGCTGGAAGCTGGAAGAATATGATCAAGTCTTACTGTGACAAACAGCATCCAAACAATGTAATGAAGACGGGGCACAGCAAGTTTTAATTATGGCAGCAAAATCAGAAGTTTCTTTACTGCAGGAATTGCTTAAGTCCTACTAAGAGTAGTTGAAACATTGCAACTCTGCTGCAAGAGACAGTAGGTAAGTGTTGTTGCAGCTATACTATAGGTCAGTAAATTTGCTGCCTATGTTAGTGACCTGGCTTCTGGAAACTGTTGATTCTGGAAATCAAGACACCTCGAGGTGGCCAGATTGGTACGATGAATTAGTGCAAAGAGGGAAAGTTAATCTCTGTGGTCCGAGACGTGGCAATTGGGCCAAGATTCACAGAATCACAGACTTAACTGGGTTGGAAGAGACCTTTGTGATCATCATGTCCAACCTATGACCTAACACCACCTTGTCAATAGACCATGCTACTGAGTGCCACATTCAGTCTTTTCTTAAACACTTCCAAGGATGGTGACTCCACCAGCTCCCTGGGAAGTCCATTCTAATGATCAGTCACTCTTTCTGTGAAGAACTTCTTCCTAATATCCAGCCAAAACCTCCCTTGGTGCAGCTTAAGACTGTATCCTCCTGTCCTGTCTCTGGTTGCCTGGGAGAAGAGCCCAATCCCTCTCTGTGCACAGGAGGCTCCTTGACAGAAGAACAGGCAGAGGAATTAATGTAGTCGTGCTGAGGTGCAGCCTTACGATCCGCAGTCCCCTACAGTGGGAGGAACCAAATGGAGTGGATCACTACCAGGCTTTGTAAGGAGCAGTCATGTGTTGTTTTGGAGATTATCTGTGCTGGTCCCTGCTCTATTCTTCCCTTTCTCCAGCTCTCCTTCCTGTAAATCACTCCTGCACACATTTCACACCTACCCAACATATATGGAAATAATTAAAGCTTTGGAGAGGAAGTGTTTCCCGTGGTAAATTGGTACTTGAGCGCTGTGGAAAATTACAACAAATTGCCTCTGACAGGATTAGGGATCCCCAGTGAGGGATTGTGTGGAATCTTGAGAGACACCTGCCGCTCCTGCAGCGCCCCCCCCGCGCCCCTGCCTCTCGCGGCACTGCCTGCTTCCTCCTGTGGAGCAGCATGAAAGCAGCTTAGCAAAACAGTATAAATGTTGTGTGAGGCTGGAAGGACTTGCTGAGCACCAGCCAGTGTCAGAGCAGGGTCATTGCTGACTGTGCCAGTCCAGGTTGAGGTGCTGGCCAGTGCTGTTGGACAGGAATGCTGCTTTTGCAGTCTAAAAATGCCATTGAGTTATGCTTTCTACACCTATAGCAGGGACAGACCTTCCTTTTTTTTTTTTTTTTTTTTTTACTTTCTGAGTCAGAGTGTTGGGAACCTGAAGGAAACTGTACATGAAAACCAATAAAACTATGTGTGGGGAGAGCAGCTAATTTCATCACAGTACCAGCCTCCAGGTCTGGCTTTATGTGCTTGTGTTCAGCCTTCTCTAACCAGCAGTGCTGGATTTTGATTTTTAAGCCTTTTTTCCCCTTCTCTCCTCAAGCACTGAGCTCTTCCAGAACAGATTCCCACTGTTTGTGTTGGATGCATCTCCTTTATGAAGCGAGACAGGCTGTAGCAAAATTTATTAGACTGAAACATAGAGGGGGTTATTTCCTTGGTAGATTTGAGTTCACATAACCAAGCAAGAGGTGGAAGGCAGTGGCACTATCTGCAGCTTAATAGCAGCCACCTGAACCCAGGAATCACTAGCCACATGGGGCTGGCAGGGAAATAAAGGCTCGTTGCCCATGCCTGTCACAGCTGTGACAAGCCAAGGTGTTTTAGGCCAGCGGAGCTGGAAAGCATTGGGTTGCTCAGCCCTGACTGTTTGCAGCAACTCAGTGGTGGAGCTTGTGACCAACGGCAGTGAGCAGTCTGACCTGACTGAAACCTCCTGCTGGCACCAAGTAAGTTGGGTTTTTTTTGATGTTATGGCCTTGTTATGATCCGGATGTTTTCAAACCTGCTGGTGCATCCATGCTCTTTTATCCCAGCAGAAAAAAAAAAATGGTGAAAGGCCTCTGTCTTCTGCAGTGGTTATCTCAAACCAGACTCTGCTCGTTTTGGCTGGGTTTTACCTATGCAGCTGGCCTGGCTGTGGGAGGGCAGTAAGTGTTGTTGGGTGGAGATTCATTCCTGCACTCTATCTGGGTCTGGAGAGCGGACCTGGGACTGGCAGTGTGATGTGGAAACAGTTGCTGTGCATGATGGCTTTGTGATACAAGGCCCTATTACCAACCATTTTCTCCTTGCATTATGGTTTCTAAAGGCTTAAAGCTTTAAAGGCTTAAGGTTTGTTGCTTTTATGTTTAACTGGATGTATGGCTAATGTTTTAGAAAGCTTGGGGACCAAATTACATCTGCAGAGGCTTCACCTGCTGAGCCTCTCTTTTAGATGTTTGCTGTAAACTGCTGGGGCATGCGCAGCCAAATCTGGAGCTTTGTTTTCTTTCAACAGTGCCAGACTAATGCATTTGAGTGTGTTATGTGTGAACTGTGGTCATTTACTTCTGCTGAACAGATTTTGCTTTGCTTTCCTTGCTCTGTACTGCTTCTGTCTTGTTTTATTAGCAAACCAAAGTCACCTTGGGTGTAGTGCAAGCAACGCAGTCTGTGTAGGATTGGGGTTGACAAATCTGCCAGGCTTTCCTGGGATTAGTAATTGCTTGGTTTTAAAGTTTGTTAGAGAGAGATGCTACTAATAATTTAAAAAAGCTGTCTGTACCAACCAGGTGTTTTACTGCCACCTGTGAGAGCTGGAGAGGCCCTGATGGCAGTGGAGGCTGCTCTAAGGGTCCCAAGTTTGTGGTTCCTCCATGATCCAAACCTTATTTAAATAATAATAAATCTTAATTTTAAAAAAATAATCCATCTCCTGAAAGCTATCCGTGCAGTAGGTTTAATCTGGCGTTTGGGCCTTGTGGCTTTGTTCTCTGGTATCTGTCTGGGCATGAATGCCAAATGTAGGCTTTCTTTGACTGGGACTGTATCCTGTCACTGGTGGATTTTTCTGGGATCTGATGAAGATTGATCTTGCTCTGCCTTCGGTTCAATGAAGGCTGAGTATTCCTTTTGCCCTTCCCTCCCTCCAATATAGCCTTTTTTGGTTTTTTCTTTTTATTTTGATAAAAGCTGCTGGGGCTTAGTATTTCTGGGAGCATTTCACTTGTTTATAAATATTTGATGGGTTAAAGACCGACTGCTGGCAACACGAAATGGGTTCAAAACTGACTCAGTGAAAATATGGAAGAGTTGAAAATATGGGAAGTAACAAAAATTAAAAATAATGTTGAGGTGCTGTTGGGCACCACTGAGAAGTGATACCTGAGGGTCATTTGTGTCTTTGTGTTGCAGAAGTCCCAGCAGAAATACATTGGCCTCTGTAGGGAGGAGCTGGACCTGCTGGTGTTGGCCTGTGATGAGTGTGTGACAAGGAGAAAGGCTCTGCAGATAAATCTGTTTTAAGTTAATTTTTGCTAGAGTGCTTTGGAGCTCATCAGGTCCTGGATACCGTTAGTCCTCACTGAGCAGTGGGCATAGGCATGCAATGGATCTGTGTGCGGTTTAACCAAAAAACACAAAATAAAACTGTAACGTTTCAGAAGAGGGCCGCAAACCCAAGGCTTCAGTTAAAGAGGAGGCCTTCTTGTGGTGAAGTCCAGGAACCCAGACAAGAATCCAGCCCTGACAAGAAGATCAGAGGTGGAGAGGAGTTCTGAGGACAGTGATGTGGCTGGGGGGGAAAGCGTGAGGAGAAGGTAGAATAGGGGCCTGTAGCTGGAAGCTGAATTCAGAAGAGTGGACTTTAGGCACAAAGAGATAAGAAAGCAGCTGGCCACTGGGATAAGCTGCCATGGAAACTGTGGGCATTTTATCTTGTTCTCAAATCATGAGTACCTGCCTAGCCAGAGGATGAATTTTAGCTTAATCTGTCTTTGGAGATCAAAATCAGTGTACCTGTCGGTGAAGGCTGAGAATTTGTTATAGGCTTGAGGTAAATGCCACGAGCTGATAGCACAGCTGGATTATGACAGGCAATTATTCCACAATAACATGTCTCCTCCGTTCTGCCATTTGCATGCAGTGGCTGCAGTTACTCCAGAGTCTGGTTCATGGTAGCAGGATGCTCATGGGCCGTGGAGTGGGATGTCTTCCACAGGAGAGAACACTGCTCTGTTTTTAAATCTGACTGTTTTTGCAGGATAATACCTTTTGTCCTGACAGCAAATGGAGCTTTAGCTAGTCAATAGAGTCTGCCAAAAATCTGTATTTATGAATTACAAGCTTGTAGCCTTGCGATCAAATTTGCAATTAGAACAACGCGAGTTTTTGAGAGTGTTTTGCATCTGAAAGTCCTTGTGTCTGGAGGAGGAAGATGTAGACCAGAAAAGCACAAGCACGCAGGTCAATTCATCATGTAGTTCTTGCTTCTCTTCCCAAAAGAAAAATGGGAAAATTGAAAACATGTTAACATTTGCAAAGGGTTTTTGGTTTTGTTCTTGTTGCTTTGAAAATACATGTTCAGTGCAATTAAAAAGAATCAACTCGTCTCCAGTAAAACTTTCCTTTTGATGTTTTATAAACCTTTCATTTCATCTGGTGATTAGGATTTCTATTTTAATAGCTTTATCAGACAAAAGGCTTAAACTATTGTTTGGGGGGAGTGTATCTGGATTTTGAAAATGGAGAAATCAGAATTTTGAACTGCTTTATGTCCAGTTGTCATTTTAATTGCTGGCAATTTCTTAAAACAATTTCTTGAGGCTTTTTTTCTTTTCCAAAAATAAAACTGTTACTGGGGAAAGGACCTGATAAGAAGGATATTTGTCTTGGCATAGGCTACTTTTGATTCTGAAGTGCTGAAAAGTTACTTTGCAGGGCTTTTCTGCATTTTCACAAAACTGAGATGAAATATGGTCCAAGTACTGGTATGTTGTGCTCTCAGATGGGTTTACTTTAATTGTAACATCTTTGTTCCCCTGGTTTAATCAGAAAAGAGATGACAAAGAACATCTTGGAGTAGATCAAAGTCTGTCACGCTACACAGTCTGGAAAAAACATAAAGAAGGCAATTAAGGTCTGTTAGTCCTGGCTTTTTAAGAGTAGTTTGGCAGGAAAGCTTATTTACATGGAGAATGGGATTTGTGGTGTTGGATTCAAATGGCTTTGGTGCCACCTGTGATGATTCAGTCTCAGTAGGCTGCTCTTCTTTGAGTAGTAAGGGTTGAGTGATGCCATTTAATGATGTCCCTTGGTCGTGGCAGCAGCAGAGGTGATCAAGTACATGTGAAACCCATGGGTGGATTTGAACAGTGAGCATCCCATGGCCTTTGGGGATGCTGGCTGCCCTTCAGGCAGGACTGAGAAAAGCCAGGGCTTGTAGGTGAGCAGTAGCCCTGGAGTAAAGGGTCTGTGTGCATCAAGCTCTGGCTTCAGGTAAAATATCCTCCTGTTGTTGTTGAAGTTCCCTTGCTCCGTGTGGGCTTCATCAGCAAGGAAACTGCAATCCCGATTTCAGATTGTGGCAGGTGGCGAAATAAAAGACAGTGCCAGTGGAGACCATGGTTAGAAACAGCCATGCTGGCAAGCCATGGCTGGCAGGAGGGAGTTTGCCCGTGGTCAAGAGGTACCAAATTTTGTTGTAAAATATTGAAGTAAATAAACTGAGTGTACAGAGTCTTTCCCCAAAATGATCCGTCCTGTGCTGTACAGTGTTGTTACCTCCTGGACTTTGCTCCTATATGCCTGCTGAGGAGCTGCCCTCTGTAGGGACCTGGCATCAGTGCTGTTGAATGATTAAACTGGGAGTCTGTCCATCACTCCTCCATAGGCCGTTAGCTGCCCAGAAATCCCTGGCTCCAGGTTGTCCTTCCTGGTATGGTGAAGAACAGCTGTAAGCACAGCCTGACCTTAAATCAAAATGAGAAGCTTCGCAGTTTAAAATAAGGGCAAAGGGCTGGATGATGGGTTCATCCTCTGCTACCAAGTTGGTGCCAGGGCCCTCTGTCCTTTGTGTTTCAGTCAGCACTAATGCACTACTAGAAATTACAAGAGGCTGGCAGCTCTGCTGGGTGGAAAAATGAGTCATTAAAAGAAGGATGACAGCAGCCAGTGGCAAACCACAGCAGGCAGAGTGTTTAGCGACCTGGGCTCCCCACTGTTCAGAGGGGTTAAGAGGAGGGAGAGATCATTCATAAAAGAGCAAGAAGGTCTTGCTTGCTGGTAAGTCATTTCTGTCACATTGTTTCACACAGAGCATGCTAGAGAGCAAAGCCAAACCGCAGTGGAAATAATAGATGTGAGGGAGGACTGTGCAGACCAGGTACTTATTCCCTCTTCCTCTCCCCACTTAGCTGTGTCTCTGAGGAAAGTGCACATCTACTAAAACAATGCAATTGATAACTTGATTTTTAGTAGTTAACTGTATTAAGTGCCAGTGATATACACTGAGTATTTTCTGTTATTCCATTTATTTGAGCAGGGTTTGAAGAGGTTTTTTTTGCATCAAGGCCATAGTTATCAACTGTATTTAAGATCATAGAATAAAGCTGGAAGAACTTCACTGCTGTACCTATGTTTTCACTTGCCTGACAGGTTTAACGCCTAAGTCACAGTCTTTGTCTCCTATTCTGAAAGCTATCCATTTGTGGTTACACTCATCCCTACCCTCTGCTTTTGGTAAAATGGGTGCCCTGTGTGTCAAGTGGCTTGGAGGTGACAAAAACTGCAGGCTCACTGAAGCATCTTTGTCAGTGGCTATAGCATATTGAGGCTCAAATCCATAATTATCATGGCTAGAGCTCAGCTCTGGAATGCTCTGTGCAGTGAGAGGGGTCAGAAGTGTCCCTTTCAGGATGTGCGTTGACTTTTGTCTTGAACCACCTGGTGAATGGTGCTCTGGGGATGAGTCAGAGTGAGTTCCCCATGTGGGTTCCCCATGTGGGCCCCTCTGTGGCATGGGGTGAATGAAGCAGGATATTATGGGGCAAAAAACCCCTCCAACACCCACCAAAAGGCTCTTGAAAATACTTCAAAGAGCAAGCTAGGAAGTGGCAAGTTGCTTAGCAAAAAGTTGAAAGTGTAGTAGGATGCTTCTGTTCAGGTGAGTAAAAAGTCAAAGTTGTAAAGGAAGAGGCTTGTGTTGAACACAATTCTGCCCTTTGCACATGTGCTGGTAGGTTAAAATCCCTCCACAACACTCATGGAGAGGCAGCAGCCAGCCCTGATAGTGGTGTCCCTCCACAGTACAAAGGTATTTATGATTGAGGCTTCTTTTGGGTTATCCTGTTTCTCAGGTTTTGTGCCATCTTTTTTCTGCTTCCAGTCCTTTGTGTTTTGTTTTTTTTTCTCTGCTTACACTCCCCTTGGTCCTTCTCTGAGTTCACCTCTGTCGAAGTGGAGATTTGTCCTTGGATATTGCTTGACCTGCTTTGCCAAGGTGTTTATCTTCTGCAATGCAGATACCAAACTTCAGTTTAATGTTTCCCCAAGCAGTTTGTTGGCTGAGGCAACACTTGGGGAGGTTCCTTGGGTAAGTGCGTTTGCCTTCCCTGACCCATCCAGAGATTTGGAGAGGAAGTTGAGGGGTGCAGCATATTGGACCAGGAGGTGTGTGGAGATGGGAGAAACAAGCAACTTTGCACTAGCAACAGGCATTGTGACTGCCTGCTGCTTCATGAGGCTTGACGTGAATTCAAGTGGATATCTCTTACTGGTGAACAGAAAGCCAAAAACTACTTTAAAAAAAGAGATTTTTTTGCTCTCAGGCTGCAAAATTCCTTGATGACTTAGAAGAAACTGAAACACTTGCATCCAGTCGTGACTTTGAACTGGAAGGAGAGCCTTGTATTTCATGGGATGTGATTGTGAAAGCATCTTGTAGCCAAGCAGTCAACTCCTCACAGGAGTTTTTAGCTGTATGCCAAAGACAGAGCCCCCTGCTCCGTAATGTTGTTTCTCCTCAGGGAGAAAGTTTACAGGGAAATGATAGTAAATGATGTGACGTGTCTGCAAATCATTGGTTTGAGGGGCAGTTGTTCCCATTCCAGTCACTATTCCATCACTCAGCCCTTCACATTGCATAATTCCTGTTTCATTTACTGCTGCTTATGATAGGGGGAGCTTAGCCCAGCAGTCAAGGATGGTGCCAAGAGAACCTAATCAAATCTGGTCATGCAGATCCCTGACCGCGGGTTGGGCAGAGCGCAGAGCATTCCAGGGCTGCAGCAAAACTGGACTTTCTGTCCTCTTCCTGGCTTCAATAGCAGCTGGAAGAAGTGGATGCCCAGGTGGATTGCCTCTGCTGGTACCCCACCCCTCCACTCCCACCCCCCTGCAGGCAGGACATTAACAGTGGTGGCCCAAGTACAGCATCTCTGCTGTGGGGCTGTTTTCCAATTGTTCCCCCCCACAATAGTGTGTGCAGTCAGCAAGGGGCTACTGGGATCTGATGCCTTGGCAGCCTGCTGCAGGCGAGACTCCTTGGAGAATCCTAGTGACCAAAGAAAGAAAGAAAAGGGGTGGGTGCTCTTCGCTTTTGGAGTTCTGCATGGCTTTGTGACAGTCCCTTCCCAGTGCAAAGGACACCAGCAGGAGATGAAGCCTGGGTGACCTGTATCCCATTGCTCAAACTCCTGGAGCTGAGCCACTGCCATGCCATGTGTGGCTGAATTATATTCTTTTATTTGCCTTCTATCTATGTCAGAGGAAGTGAATGCATCTTTTAGCTGGTCATTCTCCATTTCTCTTTGGAGTGTGTTGGGAAGAGGGTCTGTGCGTGTGCCTGAGCCACTGAAGCGCAGCAGTGACAAGCTAAAGAGAGCAGAAGCCTGCACAAAGCCCTGCTCTCTCACTGCACTCTTTGCTCACCAGAAAAAAACAGACCCTTTGGGCTCTGTGGCATCTCTTCAAGTCATGGCTCTAGATTGCAGTCTTGGAATTTGGGTTCTCCTCCTAATCTGACCTTGTTTCAGTCCCCTACAAGAGAGCTGATCTGTGGGAAGTGCTGGGTGCTGTGAGCAGAGCAGCGCGTGCAGCAGGCAGGAGATGCAAAGGGATGTGCCCGGCTCTGGGCTGTGCTTGTGACGCACACTTTGCTAACCACAGCTGCTTTGTTCTCAAGGCCACTGCTGCAAGTTTAACCCAGTCTGTTCACAGCTTCTTCTGCTCATGTGTCCTTCTGAATGCTGTTGTCCGTGCTCTGCCCCAGCCTCAGCTGCTTTGCACCCTCCTGCCTCTCTCCAGATGCTGGCAAGAGAACGTGGTGCTCAGAAGGGCACCGGGGTAGAGTTAGGAGCTGCAGGGCTGTGTGTGACAAGATGGTATGTGTTGGCTGTCCTAAATGTTTTCCTGAGGCAGGTGCCAAACAGAGCATAAATCCTTGTCGGCTGGTGCCACTCCCTGGGAATATCAAAGCTTTGGTCTGTCTTAGTAAGCTGGGTGAGTGGCCATGAATTGGAAAGGGACACCTCTATTGCAAAAGTATGATATCCCAGCAGTGAGTCATCATATGCACCCGCCCCTTCTGCTCCAGACTGTTTCCCTGGCTGCAGAAATATTGCCCCTCTCCTGCCACCCATCATCATCTTCCCAGATCTTGTCAAGCCCCTGCAATGAGGGCTTCTTGAGCAAACTCTTTTTTTTGGCCTTTCACACCCTTCCAGCATCAAAGCTCCACAGCACTGCAAACAGTCACTGGGTGCACCTGGGAATGACAAACTGCTGATGTGTGAGGCTGGCCAGGAAGAGAATGATGCCCTTCAGGGAGGAGAAATAATAAAGATTTTGAAAGAAAAGGCTGAGGTGGGACAGTTTGTCAAGGCTTGGGAGTAGAAACAAAACCCACCTTTCACATAGGGATTCTCTTATCTTCAAAATTATTCTGACTTGCACTGGTTTGTTTTACGTGAACAGAGAGGGTGCTTTGACTTCACAAATTAATTTTTACTTCTGTAGAAGCAGCAGAACCTCAGTGACCTTGGGTTGTGTGCTTACAACTGAACTTACAGCGGTGTTTTTCTTGTGTTTGAGGATCACGGCTCCAGGGTGCCAGGCACTGCAGGATAAACACTATCAGCAAAATGCTACAGGAAAAGCCAGCTGCCTTAGCTGACAGCTGCTGGGGGAGCTACCTACGGGCTATGTGTGAAGGAGAAGCAGCCAAGCCATCAGGCTCATTTTGTAGCACAGCTTACACCAGATGTTGGAGCTGTGATGTGCAATATGGTATCTCACCTCCAACACAAACCACACCTGGTGCCTGGAGCAAGGTGGAGAAGGTGTGGTTGCCAGACTTGCTGTTCATAGAAAGTATGGTAATCCCACATATGATGACGCTCAAAAATACTTCTCCACAGAAAAAACCTCTTTTTTTTGGTGCCTGCAGGTGCAGTTTTAGGCTTTAAGGCATATTTTAGTTTAAAGATATGTACTTCTAGAGAAAGAACTTGGCATGCATTTTAAAGGCATAAACATAAGAGCTCTCAGACAAAGTACATGATCCTGTGCTGTCTGCCTCGGCATTCATATCTCCTTCATCTGTTTCATGCTGCCAAATTCATTTGTTGTCTTTTGCTGTCAGTGGAGATAAACCAGTGCTAATTTAGTCCACAATACTGTTTTTGTTCAGTCCTCTGCTATAGAGCCAAATGCTCTGCTGAGATAAATCAGCACCCACCTTGGTTGTTGGCCTGGGAAGCAATGGAATAAACCAGCTACTGCCATACTGGGACTTATGGTTGTCCTGCACCCATACCATGTTTGGCCTGGGAAAGTAGAAAGGGAGGCAGGAAACTAGTAGCTGCTGGACTTGTTGGTCATTCTGCTGACAAGAGTGTTGTATGACTTCGTGTAGGTATTTCCTGCAGCCCCGTGTGACAACCTGAAGGCCCTTTTCTGGTTTAACACTGGGGGTTGGGATTACACAGAACTGAAGAAGCAGCACAGCAAAGTGTGACCTCGTGACTGGGCTCTGGCACAGCCTCAAAGATAACTGAAGTGTCTTTAGAAAGATCTCAACAAAAAATTTTAAAAAACCCCAAACAAATAAAAAACCCCAAACCGTGCCCCTGGGATATGCAAGGCACAAGTTTGCTTAATTGCCAAATCTAATTGGAAATAGTAACCTTTTAGTATGAAATTTCTTTGCTATGGAAAAAGATTTCAGTCCAAACTCTTTCTATTTCAGCTGAGCATGTATTGTGAAAGAAGACCCCTAAGAGATGGGGAATAATTTCCATCCCGCTAGGGAGAAGGAGAGGCTGGAGCATGGAGGAGAGGGAGCTGGCTTCTTCCTTCATGGTCACGCAGCAGCCAAGGCTGCAGTTGGAAAGTAGACCCGGTCCTCTTGATTCTGTTTTCTTGCCGCTTCAGTTTTGGTATTTTCTTTCACTTCGTGATAATTACCATCCAGTCCTGTCATTTCAACAGAGCTAATCTTTTCAAAGCTGCAATTAAAAAAAAAAAAAAGTAGATGGGGAAGGTGTTAAAGGTGTCAGGTGGAGTTTCCCATGTTCTCCTTTCAGATGCAGCTCACAGAACTGGGATGAGGTTCCTGACAGTGGAGTTTCTCCTCGTATAGAAATATGTGTATAGTGACCATATGCTTGCCCTACTGCCATCCCAGGGATGAGGACCAAAATATGGCTGGGTGGCATTTTTGTGTCACCAGATATGTATAAAAAGAAAAATAAGTAAAAACAGGGGGGGAAAAAAACTGATGCAACAACCCAAAGGCAAGAAATAACTTAACCTAAACAAACAGAGGATAGTGGAAAGCAATTTTAGGTTAGGCAGGTGACTTTGCTTCTCAGTGGATTTTGTTCAGGACTTGAACTAGTTGCGATTACAAATTCTAAGAAAAAAAAAAAAAGGAAAGAATAGGAATGTCTCATGGGGATAGAGACAAATGAAAGCAAATTGTGAACTTGAAGACAAGTGAGTGTGAGAGGTAGGAGGGATTGGTGAGAGCAACGAGGTCAGGAGTCATGGAAGCGAGGGCCTTTCCTAAAGTAGTTGTTGTTGGTTTTGTTTTCTGGATCCTCCACCTAACTGAAAAATCTGCTGTTTTGCATGACTGTAACAGTCTTGGTTTGGAGGTGGTTTGTACAAGTAAGTGTTTGTCAGAGGAAAATGAGAAGCTGTAACATTCCTGACTTATGCTAGGGCTTCACCTGACCTCCAGCATGGAAGGTGATGGATGTTTCTTCCTGTAGTTTTTTGGAGTTGAATTTTCCACCACCTGCCTCTGATATCTGAAGTCTCTGATGTGGTATAAGAATATGACTTTTCCAAGCTCTTAGTTAAATATTCAGGCTGGGGAAGGAGTGATGTTGATGAGCAGCTAACTTTTGTGTGTGTGTGTGTATACATACATATGTGTGTGTATATATACACAAATCATATTGGCATATTATATTGGAACACAATTATTGTTAATTTCATTAATACAGTAATAAAGGCTATATTTTTAAAACATAAAGAGTTCTCCTCCCAGGCATGGGAAACTACTGCTTTTGCCTTTGGTTAATTTTGAATGTATTTCAGAGAGTTTCAGGAGGTACTGAGGTGGTTACTCCTCAGATCAATAAACAGATAAATGAATCTTGCCCTCTTTGCTCTTGAATCTTTGAAATTGATTTGCAAAATTCCACTTTCTAATCTGCCCCCTTAATCCAAGCTCATCACTCTGTTTCAGACTGGCTCCTGATTCTTTGAATGATCAAGTAGGCTTCCTCTCTTTGTTCCCCTGCTACAAATATAAACTGTTCAACAAAGCTGCAATTAATTTTTCCAGTCATCATGTCCTTTTCTTTATCAAGGCTTCAGGTGAAACGTGGGTATTCAGATATGACGAAGGAGATGTTTCATGATTTTATCCTTTTTGTTTGGTCACAGTTGGGTAGGAAAAAAAAGGTATCCAAAAGGGGAAAACTCATCAGTGACATAATGTTAGCAAGTCTTTTAATTAGATGATGTCATTTTTTGGCTTTTTAAAAATCAGAAATATGATCTTCTGGAGGCTTTCATTTCTGAGGATGATGAAAATTAGCCCTCTGGGAAGCGATTCCTCCTCAGTGTAGCTTTTTAATTTGCCTGTCTGAGCCCTTAATAATGTTACTGCATCCTAATTGAAAGTCACTTGAAGGCAGACTAGGTTTTGATTGTGATTGATTTAATAGATCCTCATCGTAGCTGGTCTTGAGAAGCCTATCTCGCCTTGGTATGAAGCATTAATATGCTCTGCTGAATATTGCTTGTCGTTGGAGGGAGTGGAGGTAAAGTCCTCATGATTTAATTTGGCCCTGTTGTGTCTTGTGGTGGTTTGTTCTGAAGTTGGGTGCTGTCCTGGAGGAGAAGGCAAAGCTTTGTTCTGTGGCAAATCCCTGCGGGGCCAAGAACCACAATGCCAGCAGCCACTGCTCCATGACCTGGGATCTGGGGGGCCTCAGAGCTGCAGCCTCCTGTCGCCCCATCTGTCACTAGGGCAGGATTTGCTTATCTGGGGTGACCCTAATGTCTGTCATGCTGACACATAGTGCAGCCAGGACCCTCTGAAGACACCTTTTGAGATGTGCTTAGCTGGTATTTCCCCTCCACTCAGCCTTTTTGGACTTCTTAGTACATCTGTAGATTCCCCTTGGACGCTTTCCACCAGCAGCGATGCAGTTGGCTTTACGGCAATGTAGAAAGGGTCAGAATTTGGCCTACTCGCTATGTATAGAAGGAAAGTAGGAGTTACTCAGCTTCCCTTTCTTCACACCCTACTAGAGCACAGAACATTCCTGCTCGCTGGCTCAGTTAAGCTGCAGCCTAACGCTGAACCGCATTAATTTTAGTTTATAACGGGAGTCTGAGTACCGGTCAGAGCCACAATGTGATCTCTGATGGGCTCACCTCTTGAAGCTCAAGACCAAGACATCTTTTCAGAAACCCCATTACTGATTCAACAGCAACGGATATTAAAATGCCAATCAGTTTCCTTTAATTATGCCTGTAGCAACCTGGGACAGCTACCGATTTAGTTTTGAGAATGCTGACACTTTGGCAGGTTAGAAAGAAGCCTGGGCTGGCAGGATGCCTGACCTGCAGAAGCACAAAGGTGAGGGCAGGCTTGCTGGGATAAACTGGCCCTTGCCCTCTGCTCCTGGCCCAAACCTGGAGTGACTGCTACCTGAGCCAGCACAGTCTAATGGTAAAGACGTGTTACCTTTCGCAAGGTGTGGGGACAGGGATGACCCAAGTCCCCCTTTGCTTGGGGTGACCAAATGTGGCTGACCTCAGGGACTGCCACTCACACACTGTGGAGCAGCTCTGACCCTGGGTGTGAGACCCAGAGACCTGCACTTTCCCTCGTGTGACATGGGACATGCTGTTTCAGTGATGTAAAATGCTGCCTGACCCCATAGGTGTGTTGTTCCTCAGCCAGCTCCCTTCACAGCCTGCTAAAGCTCATTCTGTTTTATTTTCCAAGCAAGGGAGTTTGGTTTCTCATGACATCAGAGAGCAAACAAGCTGTGTGAGGATCCTGGTGCTTACCTAAATATTAAGGAGCACGTCATGGTCCTTGGGAGCCTTAACCACATGCTTCAGCGGATGTGAGATTCATGTCTGTGTCTGAGCTCTGACGCACTTTGTGCTGGCAGATGCAGGGAGATTTCCCTCGCACACACCATGAGTTTACACTGCTTGGCTACACATCACTTGTAGTCGTTCCTCTTCCAGCTGTCACAGGGCTCTTGTGCTGTGCCAGCGGTACCAGCTCCTTGGCATCCTTCTCCAACGTCCCTTTGGAGAGGCTCGCATCTGTCTGCCCCGTTTTTTGCGCTGGCTTTTTTGTAATGGCACTAAATGAAAAATACAGTGTGCTGACTCACGGGATAATGGTAACAAAAATGTTATTTGTGCTGGACAAATTGATCCTGTGTTGCCCATAGCATGATGACTGACCTCCTGCTCGAAGGTCTGTCAAAGGCAGTAAGTGTTCTGCATGCTGACATGGCCTCCTTGCCCCAAAGCAGGTCCTGCAGCATCCCACTGCAGCCTGTGTGCCCGAGGTGCTCGTAACCAGCATGACCAGCTGGCTCCAGAGCTGAGGCTGCTCCCTGGGGCTTGCTGCTGTGGCACTTGCTCAGCCCCTGTGGAAGGGTCCTGGCCACCTCTGCCACATCTGTGCTTGCCCTCCTCTGCCTCTGTCCTGGGAGTCATCTCTGCTGCCCTGGAGATGAGTTTCAGGGTGAATTGCAGGACTTTGTGCTCGTCGTTCTGGCTGGATGCAGGGTGGAAAGATGCTGCGAGTTCACCAGCAGCATTATGGTTTGTTTTCTGTGAAAACAGTGACTGGCTTCAGATGCTCACCAGCAGCTTGGTGCAGATGCAGTGTCTCAAAACACTGATCTCTGTGTCCTTGGGGGTGGTGTCACCTCTAGTCCAGCTCGTTCCCTGGTACCAGATAATCAGATGACTCACGATGGAGAGCTGATTTTGCAACTAGAGAGGGCTGGAATACTTGGCCCTGGACCGTCCTATACTTGCATAGCATTGTTCCAGCTGCTTGCTTGGAGCCACAGTGACTCAGCCAGTGTGTCTGGTGGTGCAGGAGAGCCAGCAGCCCCATCGCCGCTGTGTGACCCCACAGATGTGGCTGTCTGTGGGGAACCTCAGGATGTGAGAGTGTGGGGATGTAGAGGGCAAGGGCAGGAGATCAGGGAAGGCTGAGATGTGAGCAGTCAAAGAACATGTGGGGGTGGGAGGAGGTCAGGACAAGGGTGATGTGCACCCTTGCTGACAGAAGCTCAGCCTCGGAAAAGGTGCGGGGGGCTGGAGCTGGCAGACCTTGCCCAACCAGAGGAAATGCAGGTCAGGTGAAGTGATTACACCTGGTGAAAGAAGGGAGTGTGGGAAAAACTAATGCCTCTAAGAGTTGGCTAAAGTTGCTGCTGTGACATGTGGCACAAAGTCCAGGCCCTGCCCCACCCTGCATGGCCCCGGGCACAGGTATCCTGAGCCTGCAGCTGGGCAGGGCAGGCAGCCAGGTGGACAGTGTGGCTGCCCCCTGCACTGTCACGGCCAGTGGGACATGGAGAGCTCTTGGGGACACGTTGCAGCAGGGCTGGGAGTGAAGCAGCAGAGTGTGCTGCTGATCCCGATGGCTCCTTCTCCCTTTCTAGGGGGCTCTCTTGGGCTTTGACTTACTCGGAAGGCTTCCTCCAGGAGTGGGATGTGACCTGGTGAAAGAGATATTGCTGAGGTCAATCACCACAGCCAGGAGCAGACAGTGACAACTCAGTCACATTCTGTGGATTAAGGTGCCAGGGAACCCTTGTTGGGTTTGCTGTTCTCCATCTGTGGTATTAAACCTGGCTGGCATTTGAAGGTCAAGCAAGAAAGTAAACATGGAAGTGCCCTGTGCAGGTATTCACACAGAGGAAATAACATTAGAAAGAAGATTCTGCAAATGGTCTGAGTGCCAAAATGTTCACGTGAACCGGCAGAGGTTTAAGATGGACTGAAATGAAGAGCTTGTTCTTCTCACACTTGAAAGAGCTCTCTAAATGTAATGGGAGTACCTGAATACTGTATGTTTGTCAACAACAAGACCAAAATCTTCACCTTCTATTTAAGTGAGGAGTCAAAATCTTTCTGCTTTTCCAAGCTTTAACCTTCTTTGCCAGAGACATGCTGGGTCAGCACCATCACATTCTGTGCAAGCACCTGAGCTTCAGGAGCACCTTCTGTTCCCAGGAGCCCTTGAGGATGCAGAATCCCTGAAGGTCTTTAGTTTTTATTCTTTTTTTCTTCTGTTTGGTTCTGTGGGGGATTTTTTGTGTACAGGCTTACATTGCAGTTATGGGCTGTGACTTTCAGCATGGCTGTGCCCTGGATTGCCCAGTGCTGGGGGGAGGTTTTCTACATGAATTGCTCTGTATAAATAAACCCATGACAACAATGATGAAAAATGCAGGCTTTTGCTGTAAAAGTGCATCAACTGCTACTTATTCTTAAAGAATCCTTCCACCAAATCATTACAAATCACAGTAAAGAGGAAGGAATGATGTAGTCTGACAATAGTATTTTTTAGACAGACAAAAAGATGTTGTGCAGGGAAAAGCAGTAACTATACTGGATTCTAAAAGTCTGTTGAGCAATTGCCCCCTGGAAAGAATAGCTTTACAGCATATGCACAAAAGTTTTAACTCTTCGCTGCCCTTTAAACTAAGATAGTGTATTTGGTATCACTCTGGCTTATTTTGCCTTTTTCTAGGATGCTGAAGATCTGCTTTTATCCTCCCATGATGTACATTGGCACAGGCTGCTTCATTGCACCATGATGCCCTAGAGCCAGAGGGGAAAACTGAGGATGGGAGGGTGTTAGGCTGAGGCTAGAAATGAAGATTGTGTTGGTAGCTTGCAGTGCTAGGTCTGGAGCAGGATCCTGGTGCAAAGTAAAATACCCAGCATGCAAAGAGGGTCTCCATGACTGCAGGTTGGGAAAGGGCCTCAGCCAGGCTCCCCTTGTCCAAAGGTCCGGCACCTGGGAAGCAGCTAGGCAAGGCTTTGGTGTTTTCTGTGGCTGTCTGTGCATGTAGCACATGGTTGAGGGCCGAGACTAGTTTTAGGGTTGTTTAACATCTCTTGGCAAGAGATGTTTATATCTTGCCTGGATCCAGCATCCTTCATCAGCCCTGTCTCAACACCTGGAGGATGCTGTCACACTGCACGGCTCCTCTGTTCGAGTGCTGCGAGATTTACTGGTCTCCAGCTGCTGCTAATAACGATGCATTTGTCATGTGCTGTTTAATTAGCACAGAGCATGAATCACAATGAAGAGAAGCGAGGTACATGGCAGTTGATTATACCAACAATGTCGCTGCAAACATCAAATAGCTCCATGTTCCAGCCATGCAATACCACAGCCGCCGTTACTTCAGCCTATGGCTGAATAAACACAGGGAGAGCAAGGCTGCCTTTTCCCTGCAGGCACAAAGAGCAATGGATTACCTGACCTTGGAGGGATGGATTTCTTTTTTCCTCTCTAGCCCTGACACCTGCCTGACATTCGATACCTGTTATCGCAGGAGGACAAACAAAAAGCTCGTTGCCTGTCTTGCAGAAGCAAAGCCAAGGGCAAAGCCTGCCGTCATCTTCCTTGATGTGTGTTGGCAGTAGTTGATGCCAGCTGGATTAACTTGTTTAATTTGCTCACTGTGTGGCTTTCAAAGCGATAACCGCGTGAAAATGACTGGGGTTTGGTTAATCCCAAAGGGCTCCTTGTTCTGATGTGTTGATTTGGGATACAGCTGCTCTGAGGGGTGCACATCAAGCCCCTGTTGGCTGTTTGGCTTGCTGCTGGTCACAGATGTGGTCAGAGATGGTCCCTGCCCGATGCTTTTCAGGCAAAGATGAGCAAACATTGCATCCCTGTGCTTCAGAGATGATGGGATGAGCCAAGTGCCCTGATGTCACATGGCAGATCTGTGGCAGCTGTCTCCTGAATCCCAGATGGACCCATGGTTATTTTCTGTCCAGGCACCTGGCATGCCAAGTGATGTGGATGTCTTGTGGCTTGACTTTGACTTGTCACTGTGCACAGAGCCTTGCAGCCTTCCTTCTCACTGCTTACAGCACCCAGGTCAGGCCTCCTGCCTGCCCCTCCTCCCTTTCCAAAGTGCCAGGCCAGCTATGAGAGAAAAACTTGGCTCAACAGCTGAGGAGCCAAGTGCCTGGTGATCTTGTTACTGGGATGTGTCAATTCAATACTAGAAAAGAAATAAACTTCTCCCCAAAATGTTCAGGCGAGAGTTGTGTTGATGAACTTTGCAGTGCTGATGACTGGTGTGTTAGCTGGTACCTGCAGTTTTATCTGCACCTGAAAAACTTTGGGTTTTGCACAGAGGCTGAATTTGCATAAGAAGAAAGAGTAACAAGGCTGCTGCCAACCTGTGGGTTTCAAATGGCTTTAACAAACACTGCCTTTTAAAATGACAGACAAATACTGTAGGTAAACTGGCAATATTTCAAAAAGGCGTCTGTCTGAGTGAAAGACCGAGATTTTTTCAAAGTATTTAGCTGTGCTATCTTCTCTTATAATTAGTGCACTGTAGTACTTAAGACATAATACTAAATTGGTGGAGGCTAAATATTGTCTTTTCAAGGAGTCCATAGGCTCTGGTGAGGCTGCACCTTGAGTGTTCTGGGGCCCTCACTACAGGAAAGGCATTGAAGGGCTGGAGCGTGTCCAGAGAAGGGCAATGGAGCTGGAGAAGGGTCTGGAGCAGCTGAGGGTGTTTAGCCTAGAGAAAAGGAAGCTCGGGGGGGACCTTATCCCTCTCTACAACTGCCTGAAAGGAGCTCATAGCCAGGTGGGGGTGGTCTCTTCTCCCAGGTAACAAGCAATAGGACAAGAGGAAACAGTCTCAAGCTGTGCCAGGGGATGTTTAGATTGGATATTGGGAAAAATTTCTTCGTGAAATGTTGAGTCACTATCCCTGGAGGTTTTTAAAAGACATGTAGATGTGGCACTTAGGAACATGGTTTAGTCATGGCTTGGTAGTGCTGGGTTAATGGTAGGACTTCATGATCTTAGAGGTCTTTTCCAACCTAAATGATTCTATGATTCTCATCCAAATCCTGCCCTCTGTCTCAGCTCTGATACTGCAGCTACTTATCTCAGTACAATTAATCCCTGATTTAGCTTTGTGCTGCATGGTTGGAGACTTCTGAGATGTGTCACCACCTTGGGGAGAAGTAAGGAGTGACTTCACTGGATGCCCATTGTAGTACTCCGTGTGTGCTACCTTCTTTGTTGGCTGGTATGTACAAAGCAGATCAGCGCTTGCTTTCTGTCTCTCAGGAAAAGGGTGGTATGCTGAAGTTATTTTCTCATCATTTAGCTTCATTGAAGACCTAATAAGCTTATGCTGATGTAAATTTGGTTACACAAAGAACGTCAGAGAGCCTTTGTTAACTGTTTGCCTACGACAGCTTTTCCCTCTGAGGGGGCAGCTCTTGGGTGTTGCTCATCCCAGCTTTGTATCAGGGTCCTGCAGTGCTGCTGTGTCCTGGACAGAGGTAGAGCCCTTGCCCAGGGTCCTCCAAATCAGAAGCACCTGTAGCCACGGGGCTTTGCTTGTGGGCCACCCAGGGAGGCTGAGCTGCTCATCTCCTGGTAGGAGTGCATGGACAAAGTCATAGGTCATGGCCTGGTTTTGGGACTTGATGTCCTGCCAGCTGCAATTAGGGAGCTCAGCAGGTAGTGCCAGGATGGGATGTTTGGCCTTTTTGCTGTGGTGCTGACGGGATGCCTGATGCTTTGAGACAATGTTCTCTGCACACTGCGATGGTGCTGGTAAACACTGAACCCAGCCTGAATGGTCCAAATACCATGGCATGCTGCAGAGCACGTGGAAAATGACATCACATGCAAAACAGTGGCCAAACTGGGAAGCTAGACTTTGCTTTTGGCAGGCAAAGAGGGTAATGAAACAAAGCACAGAAATGAGCTTCTAAAGAATTTTCTAAGCAAGGCTGGCTTGGGTAACCAGTTTTGCCAGGGAGGATCCTTTTATGTGTTTCTACTTGGAATATTAAATAATCTGATTTTAGGATGAAATTGCTTGCTTCTCTGCATCATGTTCTGTTTTGGTCCTTTTAATGCCATCAGGAGTGGGAGAAGGGAAAAGCTTCATCATAAGTTCTTTATTTAGGCTGTCTGGTCTCCTCCGCAGGGGTGGGCTGGCACTGTCCTGACTGCTGGTCCATGCCCATGTAATGACTTGCTGAAGGATGTCACAGGCAAGCTCTGTTCATAGCTCCCTTGGGGCTGCTGAATCCCACCCCTGAGGACTGCACAAATGGACGGAATTACCAATGAGTAGGTGGCTTACAGCCTCCTCTTGCTTCTAATTCTCTAGTTGGTGCTCAACAGTGAGCCAGAGGAAGATGCAACCTGTCCCTCTCTTCTAAGAGGAAGAGGCTTTTATCATTTATGCTACATTTTTTGTCTTTCATGCGGAAGAAGCTTGGATATATTCTTTCAATAAAACTTTCTTTCTAAGCCTCAATCAGGCACAAAGCAAAGTTTCTGGAAAGAAGTAAGGGATGTGGGAGGGTTGGAGGGGATGCCCACTTCAGACTGACAGAATTTCCTGGACCCTGATGCTGGCTGGCTGGATAATCGTGTTTCGTGATGGCACGTTTCTTTCTTGGAAGTTGTGATTTTCACATGCCTTCTTTTCCAACGTACTTCCAGTTATCACTATTCATAGGTAGCACGTGCGAACTCTGTAATGGATTTTGTTTAACAATGCCAGGTGTATGACTAAATGCTCATATTTTGTCATTGCCATAACCTGTTGCCCTCCAGTTCTTTCACAACTAATTTTTTTTTTCTATTTTGTAAGAGATTTGGAGCAGGGGTGTACTATTTCTCGCTGGTCATAGAGGAACTTAATGAATTTTCATATCTGATATGAGTTAAACCATGCTCATGCAAAACATGGCTAAATGCAGTCATGCAGAGGAAGAAGGGGTGAAAACCCCCCACTTCTCTAGTAGAGAATTTGCAGTCCCCAGAAGTAAACTCCAGTGAAAAGGAAACTGTGAGCTGTGTGAAAAGCCATAAGTGGGCTGGGACATAAACCACACAGTCTGTTATAATCCTAGTACTTTGCTAGACCTGATTGCCAGATCAAACCTGGTCAAGAACAGGCCTGGTTAAAACAAAACAAACAAAATGAAAACAACAAGAAGAAAAATGTCTATTGTACACGAAGGCTGTCAGCATCCAGCTACCCCACAGCTCTTAGTTGCTGTAAAACCTGCCAAAATCTACCCAAAGAGACCATATAGCACCTTCCAGTAGCTAGAGAAAGCTGGAGAGGGACTTTTTACGAGGGCAGGTAGGAATAGGACAAGGAGGAATGGCTTTAAACTGAAAGACAGTGGGTTTAGATTAGGTATTGGGATGAAATTCTTGACTATGAGGGTAGTGAGGCACTGGAACAGGTTGCCCAGAGGAGCTGTGGATGCCCCACTCACTGAAGTATTCAAGGCCAGGCTGGATGGGGCTTTGAGCAACCTGGTCTAGTAGAAGGTGTCTCTAGGCTTGCACACCTTTCTTGGAACCCTTGGAGCTAGACAGTCTTTAGGGTCCTTTTCAACCCAAACCATCCTGTGATTCTGTGTTTATGCTGGAGATTGTACCTGGGATCTGTTGCTGTCAAAAATGAAACAACCCCAAACAACACTGGAAAAATTTCAAAGTTAAAATAACTCTTTTTTATTAATCAAAATTGTATTCCTTCCTTTTGTTGTTGTCTCTTGTGTGGCCAGGCCAAGAACTGCTCCATGATTCATGCCTGCCCCGTTGGGAAAAGCAAAGGGAATACGTGATGTCTGTCAAAGGCACCGTGGGAAGGCATGGAAGGGTGGTGTTGTGATAAGCAACATGGTGACCTCTGATCTCTTACATAGGTCCCAGTTTGTCATGCAGCATTAAAAGCTAGCTTTGGATTGTCCTCCCTTCATGGGAGTCCTGGACTGGCCACAAACCCTCCTGGGGTATTAAAGCGCCTGTGGATGGATTAAATGAAGAGTCTGACAGGGATATACATTACTGTGGGGAAGTTATGAGCCAAAATTAGCACTAGAGTTAGGCATCCTACGAGAGTTTCACAAATTCAAATGACCATCTTCCCACTCTGCAGGTTCTCTTTAGCTCGTGATCACAGGCGTGGTAGGTGAGAGATGCTGTATTTATAGCTCGAAAGTCAATTGCTTGGGGGTGTGTCTCACAAATGGCACATCCGCTAAAAGATTTGCGTTCTTAGGCTGAAAATGTAAATACTTTAATAAAAGGGACATATAAAGAAGTGCACAGATGTTAGCAGGGTTGTGTACCCACTCTGAGTGTAACTTATGTTTTCACTCATCTGCTGGGGCTTTGCATCAAGCAGGCAGTCTTGAGCTTGAAGACTGCTGAAGTCACTGATATGTTACCCATACTCCTTCTCTCCCAGACTTGCTCTTCAAGCCTGCTCTTTCATCTCAAAGGGAAAAATAAAGTAGGTATTCAGAGGATGAAGAAGGTGCTTAAAACCTTCCACATTGATGGGGTTGCAGCTGCAGCAGACAGCTTCAAAGGGAAGCTTTGGGCTGCTCATCCAGGATGTGACACCAGTCCTGTCCAGCCAGGCAGGTGAAGGATCATGGAGCCACCTCTCTGCTTCTGGGCTGATAAGCTTAGGAGAGCAGTTGGTGTCCTTGTAAAATGTCTGGGATCTCTGTACAGGCAGCACTGTTGGGACTGGTGGCTGTCAATACCTCGAGGCTTCTTTAGGCACAGCGTTTTCTTCACCCTGCTGTAGCCAGCCCTGTGGCCCCATTCACCTGTGGGCCCTGTGGCCATGCTCCCAGCAGAGCTGCCAGGATAGCTCATCATATGTTTTGCCAGGGGCATGGCTGGCAGGGCATAGCGGTGAGGGAAACCCACAGCCCTCCTCCTCCTACAGAGCTCATCTCCTATGTGTCACTCTATCACTTTCCCAGCAGCATTGCCTTTTCTAAAAGTAGTATAAATCTGTTTATAGTCTATATTTAAAAAAAAAAAGGCAATGGAAAATACTGTGAATTCAGGGTCTATAATCTTACACATTTTTTGAGTTTGTGAGAGTATCTGTGAAAGCACCCATCCTGCAGTGAGTCAAACACTGCCCTCTCCACATGGGCCATTCCTTACTGGGTAACAGGTTTCACTGGGAGGTGATTCTTGGGGGCAGATGGGCCTCTGAAGTAAGTTCCTCTCGTAAGGTCTTCTCAGGCATCTCTCCTCCCAAAACAAATGAACAAATTAAAAAGCCTCCATTCTTTGTCTTCATATTACAGGGAAGAAAGAGGAAAGGATAGATCCCCTGCAGATATTGGGGATTCTGGGGCCATATGATAGGGCAGTACTCATGCTTCCTTAACTGTTGTTCCTGTGCTGGCCTTATGCAAGTGTGACTGCTCTTGAAGACAGAAGATCACAGATTTACGGCAGTGCCGTCATATTTAAAAATAATGGTGTAAAATTGTGTATTGAACTTGAGAGCTCAGGCTTATTCTCTTTCTATATAGCTTTCTGCTTTTTATGATTTCATGGATCATATAGCAAATTTAGTTTGACTCCCTAGTAAATATAAGTAGGCCTGTAGGAATTGTACTATTTGATTGTGTTGACTATATTTCAGACAGATTTTTGAAAATAATGTGCTTTGGCCTAATGCGGTTTCTGCTGACGTCAGCAGCAGAAGCCCTCTCTGGAATTCAGCAGTGGAGGGGAAGGGACACTTTTGCTTTTGCAAATCCAGTCTTTAAAACATCAATGGAGAGTAAATATCCACAAATATTCTTAAACTAATGCTTTCTCCATGTTTGTGCCATGACCACTGTTGTAGCTGACTTGCAAGAGCTTGCAGCAAAGTGCTGCTCTTCTCCAGCCTCAAGTGTTGTAGATCTTTCTTCCTTTCTTTTTTCCCCCACCTTAACCCATACCTTGTTCTTTAAGTCACACACAGGATTTTTTCTCACCATGCAGCTGCCATACAGGTCGAGTGACTTTTTGTTTTTCATATTTGCTCTGGCGATTTCACTGAGGGATTGAGTAGCTGACACCTCATACGTGGCACTGCTTTGCCAGGTGTTGCTCAATAAATGCAAATGCGGCTCAGAGGTCAAAGTGAAGCAAGGTTCTTGTGGCTTAAATCAATAGAACTTGGGAAGTACGTGGCATGTGTCATAGCTCTTCAGGGTCTTTTATTTCTCCTTCATGCATTTCTGAGCGATAATGCTAGAAATACATTTAGTGATTTCCTCTCTCTTCCCAGGTTAAGCAAATACCACTTTAGACACAACACTACAGATCTGGGCCACAGGTTTTAAAAGGGAGTGGGTGTAGAATTGGATATTTCTGAGTTAAGACTAAGGTATTTTTTGTTTTATCCTGCAGAAATCCGTTCTGGCCATATAGCCCAGCATTTGATTTCTGACAGCAGCAATAGGAGAGGTTGCTTAGGGAGAATAAGAGTTTGGCTGCTGCTCACATTCCCAGCCCTTGTACCCTCCCAAGGGTCACAACCGCTAGGTCAGAGCTGTTGAGCCCATTAATCCCTTTAGGACCTAATACCCTTGGCTCTGTGAAACAAGCCTGGGGTTCCTGGGCACTACAGACATCCTTTTGCAGTCATGCATCGAGTGGCTGGTTTTAAGCTCTCTGACGTACAGAGAGAGCCACGTTTTTTCAGTCAAAGCTCCCATCTTACGTGAAGTGGAGCTGCACAGCAAGTGCTTTTGATGTTAACCGTCCACTTCTTTCTCGCACAGTGAGTTGCTGACAAGTCCTCCTGCTGGTCTTTCAAGGGAAATGGAAGAGATTAAAGTCTAAGTATTTTAAAAAACCCACAGTCCTGGAATACATGAGAGGTGGCAGTGTTATTGCAGAGCATGGATTCAGCTGATGTGAAGGAGTGATGAGCTAATGCTCTTACTTTCTGGTCTGGGAGGTGACAAGGAGTGAGACAAATGTTATTTGAAAACACTTGTGAAGAAGGAACTGGCATAGCTCCTATTTCATTGCTCTTGCTGTTTCATATCTCCTGGGTGGTGAATGAAACTGCTTACAAATATTTGTCTCCCTTCTGCTACCTTCACACCTTCTACACATATTTGTGGTGTTCTTCCTTCCTCCACAAAGAAGATCCATAAACCATTCCTAGGAGTAGCTCTGGGAGCAACACTGCTTAAAATACTGGTTGAAGTACTTAGGGGAGCAGAGGACTGCAGTTTTGCATCCAGCACAAAGTTTTATGTGAACAAACAATGTGTATCTTCAAGAAGTATTTGCTCAGGACTTGAGTGCTGGCTGCTCCTCGTGGTCCCTGGACTTGAGCACTGGTTCAGTGTTCCCAGGTGGGCAGAGTTGAGGTGTGTGACTCAAGTTTAAAGCAGAGTAAAAACTTACATGCATCTTGGGCTTTGTTAAAGACTCTTTGGAGTTCAAAGAGGAGGTTAAGATATGTGCGCAAATACGGCCATTCTATGTATTTTTCTTATCAGATAAAAGGGGATTAGAAATGGTAGTGTGTCCTTTTTGTCATTCTTAGATGACAAAGCATTAGTTTCTTTCATCTTCTTGATTCAGGCCTGATTTCAAGGAACCTTTTAGGGTCCTTTTGTCTTTGGTTGTTTTTGGATTAGCTCTGTAATGCTCTCTCAGTGCAATGGTAACCGGAGCATCCATGAGATCCGTGAATGTGCTGGTGGCCCCACTGTGCACTCGTACATAAATGTGTAGTGAAAGGCCACCAGAAGCTCCAAAAGCCAATATTTGAAACAGATAATCCTGGAAATTCTGCTACCCTTCGCTGTCTGAGAGTGAGTAGTGATACCAGTGTATGTAGGTCTGTGACAAAGCTGTGGCTTAGTCATAGTTATCCTGAGTCTAATTTTCACTTGGAGAAGGATTATTTTGCAAACTGACAGCCTTACTGCTTGTGACAACTCACTCCATGGGGCCTGTTTGGGCTCTCACATCCTGAACAACCACATCTAGTGAGTCCTGCTCACGTTAGTCTATCTAAGTGGAATAGAGGAGGGTTTTTCATCAGTACTCCTTAGCGGATTAAGTTTTCTGTTCCAGGTTGATCAAGTGGTGAAAGGGAGGAAATATGCTAACAGGGAATATAGAAAGGGAGCAGAAAAAGAGTTCCACAGCACCTCCTAAAAGCAAATTACAAAATCAGTTTTTCTGCCCCACAGAACACACTTCACTGGAAGCAATGATGAGGGATTAGTGATTCATGGCCTGGTCTGATCCTTATGTCATCCCCTAGGTGATACAATTATGTGTGTAAAAACACATGCCTGATTAGCATCTTTCTTCAAGCTAGGAGAATTTGGAATGACTCTGACTAGGATATTATTTGAAAAAAAAAAAGAAAAAGTTAGCTGCTGTTTTCTTCCCTGAATCTCGAGATACTGGTAAGGTTGACGCTAAGCATCGCTGAACAATAGGCTGATTTATAACCCTAAGTATTATCATACCAGCGACACTGAAATATAATACAAGACTAACTGACACCACTTTCAGGAATCTTAATGAGCAGGCACAACCAGAATGGTAAACAGAAACAAATAGTGTAGGATTTCTCACTCTGGAAACAAGCATCATCACTTGCTGATGGTCCACAGAGTTGGCTGAGCTTCTTGAGCTGGCTCAGCTCCTTGTCGCCAGCTGCTAAACTACATTCAAAACAGATTAAAAAGATGTTGGAGATATTCCTTATGTTACTTTCCATATAAACAACGGCTTTTCCAGTTTGATGGGGAGAAGCTGCAGATGACACAGAGATTGGTAGAGGGGCAAGTGATGGAGCTCTGGAGAAAAGTGATCCTTTTCCACAGAGGACCAGGACTTCAGCATTTGTTCTAGATTTTTACAGTTGGAACACCCTGAAATGAAATTCATAACTTTTTACATTTCCCATGCAGGAAGGAAGGGGTGAAGACCCCTCAAAGACCTGTGGTTCCCATTTTCACAAGATTGTGCCTGGTTTCTATTACAACTTTGTTGAAATCAAGCTGTTTTCCCAGAACATTTCAGTTACAGAAACTCCATATTCCAGTTCAACACTCTTTTCCTGACTAGTACTGGTGAATTATGCTAAAGATTTTTCAGCTACACTGAGCAGTGTGAATTACCTTCTTAGTGTGCCTCAATGAAACAAAGGATGTTTTTGCAGCCATTTGCTAAGTAATGAACACAGAGAAATGCAGACAAACCTTACAGAAAGACTAATAATATCGTGGAAAGTAGCAACCCTTAAAAGGATTTAAGGGGCAAGTGAACACAAACTCCAATCAGATAATGTGGCAGAAAGTCAAACGAGACTCTTGAGCATATAGACAGGGAAATTAAAGAGTGGACAACGGTGATTTATGATCATAGAATGGTCTGAGATGGAAAAGACCTTAACAATCACCCAGTTCCAACCCCTTGTCATTGGCAGAGGTATCTTCCACTAGATGGAGTTGCTCAGAGCCCCATCCAACCCGGCCTTGAACACTTATAGGGGTGGGGCATCCACAGCTTCTCTGGGCAACTTGTGCGAGTGCCTCACCTTCACAGTCAAGAGTTTCTTCCTAATATCTCACCTGAAGCTGCCTTCTTTCAGTTGAAAGCCATTCTCCCTTGTCCTATCACTACCTGCCCTTGTAAGTCCCTCTCCAGCTTTCTTGTAGGCTCCTTTAGGTACTGGAAGGTGCTCTAAGGTCTCCCTGAAGATTTCTCTGCTCCAGGCTGAGCAACCCCAACTCTCAGCCTGTCTTCACAGGAGAGCTGCTTCAGACCTCTGAGCCTCTTTGTCACCCTTCTCTGGACTCATTCCAATAACTCTGCATCTTTCTTACATCAATGGCCCCAGAGCTGGATGCAGCACTCCAGGTAGGGTCCCATGAGAGTAGAGTGAGGGGGCAGAATCCCCTCCCTTGTCTTGCTGCTGGTCACGCTCCTTTGATGCAGCCCAGGACGTTTGGCTTTCTGGGTTGTGAGCATGCATCAACAGGTCATGCTGAGCTTCTCATCAACCAACACCCTCGAGCCCTTCTCCTCAGGGCTGCTCTCAATCCATTCTCCACCCTGCCTGTATTTGTGCTTGGGATTACCCTGACCCAGGTGCAGGATCTGGTCCTTGGCCTTACTGAATGTCATGGGGTTTGCACAGGCCCACCTCTCAAGCTGTCAAGGTCCCTCTGGATGGCATCCCTTCCCTCCCACATGTTGACCACGGCCTGGTGTCATTAAACCCACCGAGGGTGACCTTGGTGCCACTCTCCATGTCACTCATAGAGACATTAAACAGTGCTGGTTCCAATTCTGACTCCCAAGGAACACCACTTGCCACTCACTGGTCTCCAAGCTGTTGATCACAACTCTGAGTCTGATCCTCCAGCCAATACCTTTTCCACTGAATGGTTCATCCATCACATCCTGTCACACAAGTGCAGGTAGATGGCGTCAGTTTCTCTTTCCCTTATCCACCAGTGCTGTAACCTCCTAATACAAAGCAACCAAATTTCTCAGGCACAATTTGCCCGTAGTGAAGCCATGTTTGCTGTCGCTAAACACCTTATTTTCAATGTGCCTGAAGAGTTTCCAGGAGGATCTGCTGCATGAGCTTGCTGGGCACTGAGGTAACACTGACTGGCCTGTAGTTTCCTGGGCCTTCCTTTTCCTCCCATTTTAAAAATGAGAGTTATGTTTCCTCTTTTCTTGTCAGTGGGAACTTCAGTGGACTGTCACAACCTCTCAAGTATGATCGATAGTGGCTTAACCATTTCATTTGCCAGTTCCTGCAGGACCCACAGTTTCATCTCATCAGACCCCAAGGACTTGTGTTCCTTACTCCATCCACCCTAAGGTCTCTTAGATGTTCTTGAATCTGATCTTCTCCTCCAGTGGGTGGCTCTTTGTTCTCGCAGTCCCCATCTTTGCCTTCTGTGACTTGGCTGGTGTGGCTGGATCACTTGATGGTGAAGGCTGAGGCAAAAAAGTTGTTACCTCAGCCTTCTCCGTGTGCCAGATAACCAGGTCTCCTGTTTTCTTCTGGAGATGGCTTTCATTTTCCCTAGGCTTCCTTTTATCACAGATGTACCTACAGAAGTTTTTCTTACTGCCTTTGACATCCCTGGCCAGATTTGATTCTATTAGGGCTTTAGCTTTCCTAACCTAATTGCTTGGAAAATTCCTCGGTATTCCTCCCAAGCTGCCTGCCCTTGCTTCCACCCTGTGTAGGCTTCCTTTTTACATTTGAATTTTTCCAGGAGCTCCTTGTTCATCCACCCTCCTACTGGTTTTCTCTGACCTTCTCTCTTTTGGGCTTCTCCTGAGCTTGGAGGAAGTGATCCTAGAATATCAACCTACTTTCCATCCAACACCTCTTCCATCACGGAGTTTACCCCATGGTTCTCTACCAAGAGGGTTCCTGGTGAGGCCACAGTCTGCTCTCCTAAGTCCGGGGTCCTGCTTGCTGTGCATCATTCTTGCTGCCCTAAGGATCTTGATCTCCACCGTTTCATGGACACTGCAACCAAAACTGCCTGGCAGGAAGGGCCATTTCCAAAGCATTGGGATTGTACCTTGTTTTTGTGTAGCCTCAGTACACACCAGACATGCTTTTGCTGGTGAGCCTCCACAGTCTGATCACCTGCTTCCATCACTGCTGGTTAAACAGCAGGCAGCGAGACAGTCAAGGATAGACAGCAGTGGGTGGTGGAGATTTACCCACCGTGACCTTGAGACTTGCAAACGAGCTACTGCAAAGAGTCAGGGAATGTGCTTCTGCCTCTTGGGGAAAGGACAGAGATGGTATTGTTTTATGCCTCTTGATATCTTGCCAGTGAGTTTTATTAACACCAGTCTCACAGCGAGGTCAATCAATCAATCAATTTCCATATTTGCAGCATATTTGCCAGAAATGCCTTAAAGCACTTTCCAAAAATACAGATGTCCCTGTGAAATCTTTACATAAACAAGAGGGATGATGAGGGGGGAATCAATGCAATTTTTATGTATGTATTGATATATTTCATGCTATACATTATCTGTAAATGGGTAGACAGATTTTATATAATAGATATGACCTTATAAAAAGCATGCAGCTGTGATGCAGCCTTCTACTTGCCCTTTCTTTTCCACCTGCTGAAAGGTCATTGTGTAATTGCTGAACTGCACAAATCACACTCCCTCCTAGCTGGAGAAGGCAGTGGAGCTCTCACCTCTCAAATGTCCTAATAATGATGCAGTAAAACAACTATTAAGTCTTTAAAAATGCTCATCAAATGGGCAGACTGAGGTCTCAGATAATATGCCAAAGAAGCCTTTATATTCAAATTATCTGTAGAAGGGTACTGTGGTGGGTCTTTAACCAAGGCAACGGTATTTAGGGAAATAAGCCAACTGGGACTTGAACTAATTCAGATTTGTAAAAAATAGTGGACTCTCATACAGGAGTGAAGCAAGAAACTAAAGGAAGAGCATTGGATTCAGGCACAGGATGATCCTGTTTCTTGTGAGGTCTCAGTAATATCTATCATTGTGCATATCCAGATTCCTGAAAGAGGCAGGAGACGATAATTGAGCCGTATATAATAGTAACAGGGAGTTGAACAATAAATTCTATGCTCAGTCAAGCATGGCTTAGTTTCTGCCTGAGTTTCATTTTCAGCAATTGCTAGACAGTCAAGATTGAACTCCAGACAAGCGGAGGTAGGACCTGGATTGCATCAAGAATTATGTGTTAGTCATGAGAATTACAGCGTGATCTATTATTAGAGCAACAGAAAATAGCCCTGTGAAGTAAAGGAGAGGCTGAGAAGCAGAGAAACAAGACCTGAGAGGGATCTCACTGTGTCAAAATTGAAGGAAAATAGCAATTTTCCCTTGTGGCAAATATATTTTTAGGGACATGGCTTACTGATGAACTTGGCAGTGTTAGGTTTATGGTTGGACTTGGTGATCTCAGAGGTCTTGTCCAGCCTAAATGATTCCATGATTTTATTCTGTGAAATGCTGCCTCACGAATAGGAAGGCTCTCCTACATGCAGATGTCTCTGTATTTCCTGCCTCCTCCTGTGGGTGGATGGCCCTGACCTTCCCCCTCTGCAGGTAGGTAAGCATGGATTTGCTCCCCTATCCTTAGAGGCATCAACTCCCTTTGCTTGGGAGTACCTTCATGGCCTGCTGTTGCACCTGGCCAGGTGCCCTGTTGATTGAGGGATAGATCCTCACCCCTGGACTCGACTTTCCAGTTTGACCTCAGAACTGCCTTGGAGGTCTGGACTCTCTGCAGACCCTGGTTACAGCTCCCGTGTAGGTGCTCTCAGGGCTGGAGTGCCGGGCCTGTTGTCCTGTTGGCCTCAGAGGATGCACGGCTCACCGTGCGTGCAGGATCCTCCGGCACTGTGCCGTGGACAACAGTGACAATGCATCAGGACATGCCGGACGCACTGGGAAATCACCAGCTCTGCCAACACTTGTGCTCACACAGCTCAGCACAGGCTGCCCCCAGAGCTCCTTCCCAATTTATCTGTACCTCTCCAAAACTCCTCCCACTTCTAAAGTGAAGTGTTTTGGTGGGATCTATTTCAGGCCTGCAGTGTCACTTTTAAGTTCATTTTCATCAGAAGCCAGATAGAAAACCTTAACTTTGAGTTAAGCAGTCTTCGAGTGTGTAATCACACATCTGTGTTGTCAGGCATGACATTCCAAAACTGAAGGCTAACCTGGCACAATGAACTTCTCCAGTGTACCTTTGTAATGGGAAAGAGTGCACTCACTTGTGGAGTTGCATGTTTGTGGTTTTTTGGGGTGTTGGTGTTTTGTTTTTGGTTTTTTTTTAAGTAGAAAAGACTACAAAAATAATGTCCTTTCTCACTTATAGAGACTTGTAAATAGATTTTTGACAATTTTTGCCATGGAATGGACCAAGAGTTTGCAGTCTGATATGAGTCCTGTTGTAATGGGTATCTCCTATGGATCTCCTGATTAGGACGATGTTATAGATGAGGCCTTCAGACAAGTGAAAGGAGCCTCATGTTCATAGGCCCTCGTTCTCATGGAGGACCCACACAATAGCTGGTGGAATAACAGAGTAGGGCACAAGCAATCCGGGAAGCTCCTGGAGTGACCTGATGACATTGCTAGCACAAGTAGTCAAGAAGCCAACAGGGAAAGGTGATTTCCTGGACCTGATACAGACAAGGAAGAACTGAACTGGGACGTAAATCAAAGTCAGCCTTGGTTGCAGAACTATGAGATGGTGGAGCTCAGGACTCTGAGAGGAGGGAGCAGGGTAACAAGTAGCCCTGGATTTCTGGATAGCTGACTTCAGCCTAAGAGACCTGCTAGGAAGAATCTAAGAGAGACAAGGGGTCCAGGAGAGCTGGGTCATACTCAAGGATCACCTCCTCCTAGCTCAAGAAAGGACCATCCTGAAAAGTAGGAAAATGAGCAAAGGGCAGCAGATGTTGTCTTTGCTTCAGACTTGACCAGTAAAATTAGCCTTTGGGACTCCCAGGCCCCTGAGGCTAGAGGCAAAGTCTGAACAAGGAGGACTTACCCTCAGTGAAGTAGGCTCAGACTAGGGAGCACTTAACCACACTGGACACGCACCTCTGAGAGCTGAGGCACTTGGCTGATATCACTGCAAGGCCACTGATTATCTCTGACTATGTCAAATGGTCATTATGACTGGGAGAGGTTCCTGAAGATCCTTTGGAGCTTTTGTATCAAGAAAGGCAGGAAGGACATCTGAGGAACTGCAGGCTAATCATCCTCACCTTGGTGCCTGGGAAGGTGAAGGAGAAACTTCCTGGGAGGCATTTCCTAACACATGAAGGGACAAGAAGGTTATTTGGAGATGTCAGCATGGATTGACTTATAAAAACGAAATCACCCTTAAGCAACCATTTTGTCTTCTACAAGGTTATCACTACCTTGGTCGACAAGGGTAAAGGACTAAATATTTGGTTTCTTTGGTTTTGTTTTTAACTGTGAGGGTACTTAAACACTGAGACAGGTTTCCCAGAAGGGTTATGAAGTCTCCATCCTTCAAAATGTTCCAAACCCTACTGGATATGGTCTCAGGCAATCTGCTGTAGCTGGCCCCACTTGAGCTGGGGTCTTGGACATGATGACATGTTGGTTAGATGACACTTGGCTAGATGACATCAAGAGGTCTCCTTCAACTTAAGTAATTCTGTGTGAATTTATTCACCCCACGTAGATTTTGCAACTGAAAAATGTCTCAATTTGTATTGTGGCAGTCAGCAGCAACAATGAATTAAATAAAATAGGTTATTCTCTAAAACGATGATACAAATTGCATTGAAGTCATTAAAAAATCCCATTGATTTCAAAGGGCTTTGGCTTAGTTCCAATACTCCTTATTTAAATAACTATCTAAATGGCCTGATTTTCACAAATACAGGGAATGCAGCTGCTCCAGAGGGCTTCACTTGGCTTTGATCAGACTCTAATTAGTTGTACTTGTTTAAAATATTTTTTAAAAGTTTGAAAATTTGGGGTTTTTTTTTCCTCCTCACAGTCAACAAACTCAGTAATTCCTGGAGGGGTATAGCTTAAACTTTCCCCAGAGCTCAACCTTTTATATAAAATAACTTCATACAAAATATTGCTACAAAATACAACTATGAGTAGGAAAAACCAGCAGCTTGGTAGAGAGACTGTTCTGTAATCATGGAAACAGGCCAAGGATTTTGGTGTATCAGGCTTTTAAGGGCAAAATTCTGGGGCAAGGAGGGTTGGAGGGTGTCATCCAGCAGTGTGTTCCATGCCAGGTATCAAGAGATGGGAATGACTGGAGGTTGGGAAAGAAGCACTGGATCCCTGTTTCTTACAAGTGACAGCTATGTGGGAGACTAATTCCACTGACGGATGGTTTTGCCTTCTACTTAGTCAGGAGGTGCAGGATGTGTGAATGATGGTGTTTCTGAAAAAGACTGGCAATATAATATTCTAGACTGACTAGAGATCTGAGCTTTGTTATTGAAAAACTCAGATGGGAATGCTGAAAGTGTTTTCTGAACACTGGGAAGCTGAGGTGCCAGAGGGAAAATGATAGCAGTGACATTCTGGTGCAATGTTCATCAGCTATTGTCATGCTTTATTAAAACCAATGAATTAAATACCCTTAACAATTACATCAGTTATTAAGAGCTTAGGAGTGTGAAACTCTCATCCTTAAAGAAGGTCACCTGGGCAACGTTTCCTGTTCTGCTACCAAAATGAGTGTAATTTCTGTATAAATTATTTTTCCTTTTCTGCATCTGAAATTATTCATCAGTTAAATGACTATAATAAAAACCAGGCCTTTAGCTCACAGGGATATATTGTTATGAGCTCTACTGTAGTTCCTATTAAGAGGTCAACATTTTTCTTACGTAAGTGCAAGATGTTACTACTTGTTTTTTGGGTTTTTTTTAATACTTTATAGACTTATAGTCTATTTCAAATTATTACTACATCTTAAGGTTGATACAGCCAGAGCCTCTTGTGTGGTGTTGATTTCTTCTTTGGAAGCATTGGTAAGCATGGCTCCATCTATATATCTTCCCTATCTGCTGCAAAAAGAATAAAAAAAGCTCTGAGTGATGCATATGACTATGGGGAAAGACAAAGGGGGAATATCCAGCCTGGTTAAGTACAAACTAGAAATATCAAACCAGACAGCTAGCTAAGCAGAGAGACAGATAAAAAAGTTATGGATAGCCACAGAAATACACTGAGAATTAAACTTAGCTCAACTGAGGAAGACACTAAAGAAGTAATGTCCCTCTTGAAGATAGCTGAATGTCTAGGCACGAGATAAAGGACAGAAAGATACATCTGCGCACTGCCAACCTTTTTTCTTCTCCTAGTGAAAATTCAGGGTATAAAGATAACCTTAAAATCGATACTTGTGGGTTTCTGCTGTAGTAACAAGAAGTGGAAGTAATAACAAATGCCAGAAGAGGAAAAGGTTTGTTCTTTAAATGGTTAAAGAAGACTGTGGTGTGACTGGAAGGGACCAGTCAGGAGGGTGGGGAGCAACAGTGAGTGCTTCCTTTTCCCCAGCCACTCATGTCACTACGGAGCCATGCTGTTATCCCACAGCAGCTAACTCATCCGAAACCCACCCTGAATCCACGTGCAGCAGCACATTGAAAATCCACGTGGTTTGTTGGTGTAGCTTGAGAAATAACTTCTGAGCCTTCTCAAGAGAAAGCATATTATTCTGTGAAACAATTTGTTCTTGTTGAATGAAAAAAAACAAAATTCCAGCATTCATCATTTTTACCATTGTAAACTCCAATGAAGCGATATATGTTTCAGATTTACATGAATGTCAAAGAAGGAAAGATACATTTTTGGCTCACGGACTTTAAACTTGTTAAGAAGGCGCAGATGTAATGACTGATAAAACTGAAGCCTACGCTTTCTTGCTTTGCTGTGGAAGAGAGGAAGTGGTTTTTCATCTAAAATGTGATACCACAAAGAACTAACTTTTTCCATGCCTGAGTTGTACAGTGTTCTTTGTAGCTAGATTCTTGGCACCTATGAAAATATGACTAATAAAAAGACTGCAGTTGAAGAGATATGTGCAGGATCCAGCTACTAAAATGAAGTAACCTTCATCTTGGTGTGGGCATTCCTCATCAGAGTGCTTCTAGGTTTCTTAAGATGGAGTGCTGTTCCTCCTCTCTACCAGGTTTAGCTGCTGCTAAGGTGCAGCTGCAGGGTATGGCTACATAAGGTGGCTGTCAATACCTTGAGCTGCAATGAACACCTGAATCCACGGAGTACCTGTCTGCTGCCGTAAATTTCTGTACTTCCATTGCACCCACTCACCCCAGTGAAAGAGTTGGTTCTACTGATGCCTTGTAGAGGCTGACCTGGAACAGAGGCGGGACAGAGTGAAAGGATAAAGGGCAGGTATTTATTGAAAGGCCTTCACAGGGTGCACCTTGGGCAGTGCAGGAGTCTCACAGAGACTACACCCAGGATGGACACAGTCACACATTTTTCGGACAGATATAAGTTTTGTCTATTTGCATATCAGGTTAATTGTCCAATTACACCTTCAGGCAGTGGAGTCCCATTCTCCCAGTTTGCTTTCCCCCAACTCACTTTTGTTTACATTTCTCGGGGCCGGAGACAGTGTGGTGTCCTTGATTCTCAGGCCTAAAGAGGAATTGTTGTGTCTGACAAAAATGGGAAAAGCAGTAGCTAACACTCTACATGAAGCTCAGAGTTACACACTAAAGAACTGCAGGATTACAAACATATGAAAATATAAAGCTAAAATCCTAAGGCATCACTACATGCTGGCCTCTCTTTTCAGGAGCACCTAGGATGTCTTGCAGGGTGAAGCTCTTGGATTTAAGGAGAAACAGGATGCTGTGCCAGAAGTTTTTGCTATGATCCTGTACCTGAAGATAGTAGCTTACAGAAGAAAATTTTCCAGGGAGGATGGACTCTCAGATGTGGCCTTCTTTCTGCCCTTTGGCTTTGGGAAAGGGTGGGGGTGCTGCTATTTAGGGAGGGAACCACAGAGCAGGGATTGCTTGGGGGCTCTCTCTTAGCTCCCAGGACCAGCAGGATTCACCACGATTGCTTATACCAATCCCTGCCTACTGTGTGCTCTTTCATCTGATCCTCCTTGAGTGATGCTTTCCTCCTACATACTGTGATGGACTGGAGAAATCAAGCTTCTGCTCTGGCACAACCACTCAGAAGGCCTTGGCTGAAGAGGGGGGCAGAAATGCCCAGCAGGTGCCCTGTGAGCCCATCTGGAGCATGCTGCAGCTGCCTTTGGCCTCTGTGATTGGTTTTGTTTCACATACAAACTAGGCTGTTGAGAAGGGGAAGGAGAGAAAACCTTACATACCTGGGCCACCTCTAGCATGGAGGTGGGTGATATAGTAAAGTCTTGCAGTTTAGATGAGGCCAAAGGGTACGTAGTATTGAAGTCTTTTACTTACTGAAAACCTGTTAGGTCTAATTTTAATTGTAGTAAGGCCTCATTGCACTAATCTGAAGGGGTAAAAAGATCTCTTTAAATGGCATAAATAATTTCCAATTTTAAAGCACTACTTTAATTCATTCTCCAGTGTTGAAGAGTGAAGAATAATTGCATTGGCTTCTTACTGTCATTGCTTGGTATATTCAGACTATCTATGTGCCTGTTATCATAACTGGGCAATAGCTGGAGAGCTTTAGCTCATGCAGCAGAACTATGGAGCTGACTTGAGGCTTCTAGAAGGCACCAGGATTAGGATTTTGTCTCTGAACATCATTTAAATTATCTTCTAATTGATGTTTTGAAAGAGAAAGTTTTGAAAGATGCAAATGGAAACTTTCTAGAAGCAAAAATCCCCTGAAGCCACACACACCGTTTCTCAGGTTACCTACGTGATTTCTTGTTCTTACACCAGCCTGCTGAAACAAGGCTTTGTAAGAGCTCTCTCCCAGTTTCCCTTCACTTTCTCTTCACCCAGCCCTTACAGGGTTCTGTGATGTTTGGTATTTCAAAGTGCTATAAGATCCTTGATGAACAGTGCTGTAGAAATGCTAGAACTCTGTATATATTTATAGAGAGATCTTATTCCCAAGCCCCAGCTGCCCATCTAGAATGTAACAAAAAATTATTTTCCCTCTGTGCCACTGGGCAGGGCTGGGAGACCAGGTAGAGTCATATTGCCACAGCTGTCTGTATGATTCAAAGAGCAATAAACCTCTTTACAAACAGCACAAAACCACACACCCCCCCCCTCCAGGTGCAAGGTTCGTGTGGGTAGGTGACTTGCCATGCTAGAGCCAGGTGGGAGTGAAGGGCTGCTGGTGGCTGAATTGCAGCAGCTGGGTACCTGATCTGTTCTTCAGTGATGTGCTGCAGTCTGCTTCAGCTTTGTCTCAATGCTGGGGTGACCCCCACCTGGTGTGGTGGCATCTCTGGTTGTCACTAGCTGGCACTGCAGCTGGCCTGCCAAATAATCAGGGGGTTCTTTTAGATGGGCAAAAAAACATGTGAAAGTGCCACATATCCAAGATATACCGTGCTAGCTGGAAACAACCCACGGGAATAACCACTCTGGCCACAGGCTGAGCGTGTGCATCAGACCTTCGTGTGCCAGAGAATGATCCTGAGGTGATGGGGAAAGGCAAAGCAGTGGGGGACGTGTTAACTGTCTGGGTGTCTTTACCAGCCCTTCATCCCCGTAATCAAGAGATGCAAGGGTTCCTAAGTATCTGCTGGTTTTTGGCTTTGAGGAGGTTGGGCTAGTGGGGTACATAAGTTGAGGACTAGGCTTGTTTCCACCAAACGGCCATGGAAAATGCATGCTCGAAGGGCATAAAGGGTGTAAAATACAGTGATTTACAGGCAGGAGGCTTCTCATCTCTCTGTCTCCCAGATTTTAGCTGACTATGTAATAGATAAGAGTGTAGGAAAGAAATCATCAGGCTTGGATTATCTTCTTGCAGGGGAAGCATGAGCACAGATTTTGGAGATGGACTACACCCTGCACTATGGTTAACCACATAAACGAGCAAGAAGTCCCTTTGCTTATATTAACAGCAAGATCATGCTTAGCATCCTACTTGATAAAAGCATGTTTTGCTAAGCCTATTTTCTGTTTCAGTTTTTTAGAAAGGATGCAGGGCCTTGCATACATTGCTAGAGAAGTCCTGTGCTGCTGCTGCTGTAGTCCTTGGCCCTTTCAAACTAGAGTGAAAAGCACAGTATGAACCCAAGTGTCCTGGAGGGAGTCAGCTGCTGGATCATGGTTTCTTCAAAGTGGGTGACTTTGGGTGCTCTGATAATTTTGCTCTTTGCTGATTTTTGTGTCCTTGATCCTAAACGTAATAGTCATTATAACATCTGGCATGTGTAATGTGCTGTACATATAATGCAGGAATCATTTGCTTTTCTGCACTGGCAAGCAGCCTTCCCTTAGGATGGAGGGACTGTTATTTAACAGCCCATAGAAATACATATGGAAGCTGGAAAAGAAGTAAATATGAAACAGGAAGCAAAGCTTTATCAAGAACTGAAGAGGGAGGACTATTATTTAACACTCACGGATGCTCTCTATCCCTCGTGATGCTCCCGTGGGGTCTTCTGAATCTGGGCTAGCCTTTCTCTTCACTTTAACAAAGGCTGGATGGGTTCTGATACAGTGAATCCCCAAGAGAGTTGACAAAGGCTACCCCGGAGTGTCAATGGGCAGATCACAAGCGACGTTTTTATTCTTGGCACCTGATTTCATTCAAGCTGGCACCACACCTGTAAAAGGAGAAAAAAAAAATCAGCCAGGAGGCTAAACTTCTACTTCCTTCTGATATAGCAATACATTTTGTTAGAAACAATCAGTCACTTATAATCCTTATACAACAGCTGCAGTTTCTCCTCTCAGCCTCTCACACTGTGCCATTATAAATAGATTGTCATATTCCTTGCAGCACTAAATTGCTTTCTACATTCCCAGTCCCTGGGAGAACTGATTGACTTGGGAAACCTGCCATTTTGGTAGCCATCCAGAAAAAGTGATTACTTATTTTTGCATCTGTTGCCAAACCCCTATAAGTATGTTACCATTAAAAAGTTGGTATTTAACCACAATTACCGTAAGGGGGTATTTGATATGACAGTTGTTTCCTGCTGTGTTATGTTTCTCTGTACACAAAAAGTAAATGGGTGGTTTTAATTAGAGGAGGGGGCCTTCCTAGCTATATCTACACTGCTTTGAACACACAATACATTCTTGCTTCTTTAACCAATGCAGAGATTAAGGATTTAGAAGTACAGCCCACAAAAAAACCCAACCAAAAATCCAAACAGAAGTAAACCTGTTGTAGGGAGCACACAAGCAAATAAAGCACTGCCCTTAGGCACTTCACATTTAAGTGGGGTGGTCGTGTGGCTGTGAGATGCCAGGAGAATAACAACATTCCCAGCATTTGCCTGTCCTGTGGCCCAATGCAGAAATGTAAGCACGGCACTGTGCTGGACACTCCGGAATTGGGGATGCGTCTCTGTGTTTAGCAAGATCTATTGCCATAACAACCTGATCCTGCTTTGGTGAGTCAGTGAAAACCTCCCCACTGAGGTGACTATGATACCACAACCCTTTAAAAACCTTCCAAGACAAGACAACGTGTCTCATGCTTAGCTCTGCAAAATAGGACATTTTGTGCTGCGTGGCTCTTAATGAGGCAATGTCTGTTGCATTTTAATAGCATTCTCTTAGGCATTGGCCCAGATTGGAGCTCCTTCAGTGGCTGTTTATACACTTAACATTGAGTGCTTATTGATCAAAACCCAAACACAGCCTCAGAAGCAGGGACTCGTCCAGCCTGGCCAGGCTCCAGACTGATGCCCCTTCCATGCTTGTTTTCTCTCTCTTTCTGTCTTGTCCCATAAACAGTGGATTTTTTTACTGTGTGGTGACAGAGCTCCAGAGGGAGAGGTGCAGAGCTGTTCTTGCCTCTGTTTTGTTCTTCACCCACTTTCTTTTAATCTGACTGTATTTGGCAATTAAATGCCCCATGAGAAGGTATGAGGTGGGCTGAGAAAGGGACTGAATCTCCCCTTCTAGGCCAGCTGCTATAAAAATACAGTTAATACTCAAAGGCTAGGGGAGGAGGTGACATCCCTAAAGTGTCATTTTTGGGAGTTGATGACTATAGGAGAGGGCCTGCTGGACTCATCTCTCAAGAGAGGTGGAAGATGGAGGAGACATCTAGTTTATAGCTGAGGCTTAGGGTGGATATTAGCAGGTTCCTCTAGGGCAGCTGTCATCATGCAGAGACTTTCTGGTGAACCTGATGGGCTCGTGATCTGACAGGGAGCTCATAAATGCATATTCCTCCAGGGATTGGTGGCAGGTACAAGCTCTGGTTTGGGTCACAGCTTTATACTTAGATGCTTCTTCTCTTCTGAATTGCTTTATTAAAGTGAAACCTAAACCCAGAGACCTCAAAGTGCTTTTTGGAATAGGTAAATATAGCAATTTCATGGGTTTGGATATGGGCAGGATTTCTAAAGATAGCCATATGTCTGCCATCATCTGCTGTCTGGTCTTCTGTTTGACACGTATTTTAGTACTGGATTATAGACAATAGACTATTTCTTGATTGATGGTAGAGGAACACAGGGCAGAAATAATTTGTAGTAGATGCTCACAAAAAGGTACGGATATACAAAATTCTATTGCTTTGAATTGAGTAAGAATTTAAAGTTACTAGGCCATCTGAATACCATTTTACATCTGGTCTACGGAGGGTTTTAGCAGGCTCAGCCTATTTAGATTGAGCAGATACTTATTGCATACTAATCAGAATACCTACTGATTTAGCACATCTAATGTTTTTCATCTAGCTAATAGGAATCTCTTCAGTTGTTCTTTTCCTCCATAAATCCTTCTAATGTCCAGTGCTCTTTTTTAATGTGCAAGTCCTTTCTCCTGAATGTGAAGAGCAAGATTAAATAGGATGCTTACAATATAACTTATAAAGAAGTAGCTCTATACTACTGAAAGCAGCTGGCTGGTAAATACTATAAAATCAGCATCCTTTTGTACTTTCAACCAGAGCATTAGTGAGCTTCATGCCTTGGCACACCATCAAATCCAGGTCTGGGATAATGTAAGTGCAAAGATCCTAGAGTTTTTTTCCCAAACAAGGAAAAGAAGAGATCATAAACCATTACATATCTGCTATATTTTCCCTATACCACCTTATTGCTGAGCTGCAGCGCCTTATCAGCACTTCCTTCTGTCATTCCCTGTTGCCAGACTTCTACAAAATGCCTGCAAAGCCTTCAACGTGAAGGAGGAAAGATGATGCCTGTCTCCAAGTTATGAAGATTGTTTACAATCCAAATATTTGAAGATGTTGCTAGTTATATGGTAACCAGAACCCATGTAACTCAATGCCTTAATTAAAGGTTTCTGTTGACTGAAGCACAGATGATAGCTGATTTAAAAGCTGTTGCTGCAGCTAGGTTTTATCTACCTCTAAAGCTGACACCAGAAAACCTGTAATTCAGAACAAATATAGAATTAAAAAAAAAAAAAGTTGCTGGCTGGTTGCTGTGCAAATGCAGTCAGCTCTGAGTAGTCTGGCATAACAGGAAGAATATCTCTGATGGGGAAAACTGCACCCTCTGAGAATGCCTCCAGCTCGTACTTTCATCTGTTTTGTGACTCTCTATGGTTTTAATCTCTCCCAGGACTCTCTGCCCACAGAAAATACAATCTGAACAGCTTTCTATGTCCTCTTTTCAGCTTCTTACCTCTTCTGTGGTTTAGCCAACATTGTTGCTGTTGGTGTTGGATTTGGAGACTCGATTATTTATGTAGTAGCAGGTAGTGAAGGACTCTGGTTGGCAGTGCAAACGCATGAGCTCAAACTTCACCAGTTTCCTTGTTCTTAATAAATGTGAGCAGAGATATTCCCTGAGGGGGATTTTAAGAAGGCATCAGCTGCTCTGGAGATGTATCCAAACCTCTGGACCTTTTTAGGTTTGCCCATCACTTCTTACAATCGGGAAAGAAATGCATGACTCTTTGAGGAAGGTATTTTAAGCTTATTTTCTTTAATCTTCTGGGTTCTGTGGTTGTGACTCCCCTGAGGTCATACAGATATTTTTAAATGAATTCTCACTGCTTGAATAACAAGAAAATAATGTCTTGGTTTTCAACTTGTGTATTCTCCAGCTTCATAACTTTGGGCACTCCTGAAGTGAAGCTAAAGTCGTTGGGCCATTTCAAGAGTCTTTTTGTATTTACACTAATAACAAACCTTCTCCCTCAAAGAACATTTGCCATACTTCAAATGTTTATTGTTCAGCTGGGCCAGTGAACAGCTGTATTGAGCAAAGCCCCATGTGACACCCATTGCATTCCTGGGTGATTATAGAGTACTGCCAGCGACCGTTTAATGTGTACATTGTGGTAGAATCCGCACGGCCCGGAGCGCAGAGAAGGGGGAAAAAAAAGGCCCTTGCAATCTGAGTATGAACTCATTAAACAAGGATAGGAAAAGCAATGAAGAGGTCGTTGCACCCCTGGTAAATGTCTTTTTGTGCCTCCTTGCACTGAATTTGTGCCTGTTTTTTGACAGGACAGCACTCAGCTCAGCCTGTGTGTTCGCATGCCTCGACACGAAGCCTTTGGAGCCGTTTTCCCCAGAGATGGCTCAGAGCTTTCCTCCAAACCACATTTGCATTGGAAAATGGAGTCTGTCAAAATATAACATGTTGTGGGCTCACACCAGCGTTCAGGGGGTAGAAGGAAGGAGGGGACACATGGCTGCTTTGGGCATCTTCAGTTTGCTCTGAGTGGTGCCAGACTGGATTGATGTGACAAGAGGAAGGCATTTTGTTTCAACCGGCAATGCTCCTGTTGCTTTTCACTTGGTTGATTTAAGTTGAAGGGAATGTTAACATTAAAACCCAACAAAGGCAACAGCACTTCATATTGTGCTATTGTAGAAGTGAGGTATTTCTGCACTTTTGAATTGATTTATTTTACAATAATTTCTAGCTAACAGAAAAACTTAAAAATTAGACTTTTTAGGTTTATCATGACACACAGTTGGAAATGCTGGAGTTGAATGTGTCCCTGAAACTATATCATTTCTTGCTCTGACCTGTGCCAGATACCAGTGTCTGAAAAATTAAATTTCCAGACCAAAAAGCTTAGGAGAATTTTATTCTCTGATTCACTTATAAGCCTTTTAAAAATTTTTGCCGTAAGTAACACAGTTACTCATGTCTCCTAACAGGAGAAAGTTTTTAAATCATCCATGGTGCTTAGATTGCCGTGCCATGAGCTACTGTCTTGCTAATGTCATCCAACAGGCACAAAGGAAGAATGAACTACTGCAACTTGTTAATAAAAATAGTTTTAGTGCTTGGGATTGTTTCAAACATGTTCTGCTTGGATGGATTTTTATTCTTAGCACAATGTTTTTCCTCTACCCCCAAATCATCTAAAACAAAAGAAAGGGCCATGTAGCTATTGACTGTCTTTTAGCAGTTCCCAAGTAAAGAAGGAAATTATATTCAGGCAGGCCTTTTAAATTGATTTGGAAGTCTCATCTGGACTTGTCTTGCATGAGAGCCCTCCACTTCACTAGCCCTCTGCTGTGTGCAAGCTGGCTCTACTCCTCAGCTTGGCAAATAATAGTCTCAAACGTGGGTTAAACTGACAAGCAGCTCCTTAAAAAAAGCCTTTTTTAAACGGCTCTATGAGAATTTCCAGCAAGTCCGCAAAATGTTTCAGGAACATTGGATCCGAAATTAGCTCCTTCTGATTAACTTCCATGCAGCAGGCTATTGCGGGGCCACCTCGATTCTTCCTGTTAATAAGGCTTATTTAAGGGGCAGAAAAATGACAGTCTTGCAAAACGCCTGCTTTTGCAGGATTTTCGCTACAGTTTTGATGACTCAGAATTATCAGATGTGATTCTTTTGAATTACACGTGGCCAGTAACTGTTAACACTTTTGCAAGGTATTAAAAATTTGAAACTGTTTCATGGTAGCATTTTTGTTAGGAAATAGGAAACGAGGCTTTGCAGGCTGTGCAGAAATTTAGTGCAGGTTTTGGTTTCCTTTTTTTCTGATGCTATTTTCTACAAAATGAAATACTCTTTAAAAGAATGTTTTAGTTCATCTAGCATTAAAAAAGGTTTTCATTTGGAGCAAATAATTTCTGCAAACCCTAGATTAGGCTGCACCTAATGAACTTCATTGATATTGCTTGAGAGCCAGTATCTCAAGTCAGATTCTTTGGGACTTGTTTTCATGAGACAGAAAAACTGAGCATGGAGCTGCTAACCATGGTACAGCCCACATCCCCGAACACAAGGGGAATAAAAAAATTATTTTTTGTATGCAGCTCTTGGTCTCTGTCTGCTACTACCTTGCTAAGAAACTTCTCTGAACTTTTACTCGCTACCCTGATTTAAGTGGAGGTCTGTTCAATGCACCTCCCTTTTTTCCCCCTTTTTCATCTGAAGTGCTGACTTTGGAGGACGTTTTCTCTGAGATAGTGAAGAACAAGATACAATTTTCCCTTGAATTGCTTCCCAATCCTGTTCCTATCTAGCCTTAATTAGCGCAGCAGGATCAAATGGATGGCCATTTGTGTTTCCCAGTCAGGCAGGATGCAGCCTGGAACAGCAGGGAGGTGGTTGCCTGTGTAACTGGTGTTTCTGATGCAGAGCAGGGAGACAAGAGATGGAAAGGGCTGTGAGCTGAAAATTAAACTATGAGCCCACTGAAAGTTTAGAAGAAAGATTTCAAGCCTTTTGCTGACTCTCCGATGGTTTAGATATAAATGATCCATCAGACCTTTGAGTGAGGAAAATGCCATTATTTGGAGAAAATGCTCCATTGCAATGGAGCCACAAAACTCTCAACTCTGGGGAAAGGAGCACGGATGCCTCTGCGGATCCATTGGGATGCCCTGCCACATCCTCCCCAAGGCTGTTGCAGGAGAGGCACAGCTGCAGTGCAGTCTCCACTCTGCTCTGGACCTTGCCCCATGGATAGTGCAGCCTGCACTTATTTTCTGTGTCTAACACTCAGGGGGAAGTGTGATGCACTGATGGGAAGCAGCTAAAAATGAGCAGGCTAAATCTGTTTGGACCTGCGATGTATTTCAACTTTGACCTTTGATATCTCTGGCTGCCACTGTCTCGCGTCTTCTTTTATCAGAGACTTCCAGTCTCATGTCAATTTTAAGACATGGGCTGAGGGCCTTGGGCAAATATTCACTGGAGATTAGGAGGAGACTTTAATGAGCGCAGCGCAGCAGAAGCACTCGCACGACACTGGCTTTTGAAAAACCTTTCTCAGGGCCGTTGCAGCAAATCTGGAGCACGCCCTGATTTTGTTCACTTGAGATGCCAGCTGCAAGGCATGTTGTTCCATGTGAATTTTCCTTTGCGTTTCACCCGCTAAAAATGTCCGCTCTGCGGCTGCTGGGGGCTTGGAATGAATTTGGGAACATGTCCAAAAAATGGTGGGTGGGTGTGTTGCGTGGGTGAAGGCTAGTGGATGGAAATCCTCGTCAGATGAGGGGATACAAAGAAAAGACGATGCCAGTGCACACCCTGGCCAGAGCCGGGACAGAGGGAGGGAGGGAACATTTGTTTCCACAGGGTGCCTCAAGATGCTGACCCAGATTTGCGGCACCGCGGTGGTGGGGTTTTCGCAGCGCTGACTGCGCTGGCAGCAACTCAGCAGGAAATGGCTGGTGCAGCATGAACCTTCCATCACATCCCTTCCAGGGTGCTGAACTGACTACCTGGAAGTCTCTGAAGCTTGATGTCTGGATTGGGAATTGCTTCCCACTTCTTCCCCTCTTCCCATCTGTAATTACTAAAACCCTGTTGAAAAGCTGAGCGGTGGGATCTGGAGGCAAAGTCAGCTGTGTCTTTGAGGCAAGCCCTGCCATGAGCAGGTGACTGCGCCAGAGATCCCACCTGGATCACCAAAATCAGTGGGTTTGTACGGGTTTGAGTGCGGTGTCAGGTCCCTCAGGATACACACACCTGTGCAGAACTGGCTGCAGCTGCATCCACCTGCCTACGAACTGCTTCAGTAAGAGTTTATCCCTTTTACCTGCATCCTAATTAGTTGCTCAGTGACCACAAAATAATCACTGCTTAGTCTCAGTGTTTCCCCACCATCGTCAGGTAAAACTGTAAGTGTTATTTTACATCTAAAACAGTTCTGTTGAAGGAAATGGTATTATTCAAACACATACAAGATACCGAATTTGGACTTACCTAGAGCTTATTTAATAAAACTTTGTTGACTTTGACTTCCTCTTTCTGTTCAAGTTACAGAACCACATCCTCCTTTCATTTTCACCTACCTTCAGAGTTCCAAGCTCAGACCTGTAAGAAGCACCAGGGAAAAGAGGAAGGCTGGACTTGCTGGTAAGGCAAGTCTAAGGTCTAAATCAGTCCTGCTGAGACCTGTTTCAACTGTCATGGACTTATGCGTCTTGTTCGTGTCCCCTTTTCTCCCTCTAGAAAGTGGGAATGATTCTATTGGCCTGTCATCAAGGTATTAAACAGCTAAAGAAGTTGAGGCTTAGAAAAAACTTAGAAAGAGGCAGACAAAGCACAAAACTGTGGCAGCATCGTGCAGTCCTCAAGGAGATTGTATTTGCTTCATCACACAGCAAGGCCACCAGGAAGGTCATGGCAGTTTGGCTTCTTGCTCAAACCCCCTCCCCAGGATTTGGAGCGTGACTCAGCCTGGCCTCAGCTGTGTGCGGGTGCTTTGGTCTGTGGGTGTGACTGTAAGCTGGCAGTTCTTGGGATATTTCAAGTTTTTCAGTTTCCATTTCTGATGAGGTAGCAAGAGAAGAGCTGGTGGTCTGCTCCATGTACTGAACCCCAGAAATGCCACTACTCCTCCAGTTTTGGCAGATGAGTCACGACCGATGTCATCCTAAGTGAAAATCATCTCCTTATGTCCCATGAGGAGCTGTGATGGATATCTTCCCGCAGGCCCACTTCTGTAGCGATGTGGCCAAGCAGGATTTGGGTTCCTCATGCGGGATACCTTCAGGCTGGCAGCAGGGACCTGAGTTTTGGCATCATGCTGGGCCCATCTTCATGCATGAGGTCGTATTGTTTTAACCCTTTGTTCAGGGAGGTGTCAGCTCCCCTTGCTGCTGAGGTCCAACACATCAGTGCTGTGTGATGCCAGCGCCGTGTCTGCTCTCAGACACGCTCGTCGTGCCTGCCAGCATTGATTTCATTGAAGGGAAGCCGTCAGCTTATTGTGCCAAGCTCTTTTTTTTTGTGCCAAGATCTCCTTGGCACAGGAGAGAGGGGTATTTGTCAGGAACTGCAGCTATCCCTGAAGTTTGCTGGTAGTTTTTAAAGCTGCTACAGTCCGTGCATGACCATGGCACTCACTTGGTGGTTGCAGCTTCCAGGTTGCCCAGGAGGGAATCAGTCACCCCAGGCCACAGAGTTCTGCTGGATTGCTCCTTCCAGCCTGCCTAGTGGGATGGATGAGGGAACAATCCTGCCAGGACCGTGCTGGATAAGGGCATTCTCCATAGCGGAACACAGTGTCCCTGTGGTCAAGATATGTCCCCTTTGCCTGGTTTGGGCTGCAGAAAGGCTGGGAGCATGGGGAAGAGCTGAGTCTGATCCATGTGATTCTCCCATTTGCTCTCTCTTCAGCTGAACTTTCCCCTGCCCCTGGTAGGACAATAAATGGCAACTGAGACATGTCTAATTCTTCCCTATCTTTCTCAGCCAGGACTTCTTTCCTTATCAGAGCGGCCAAAAATAACCTCTGCCTCCTGTCCAAATGTTGTTCATGCAAGATTGGCCTCCCAGCACCCACATAGGAGAGTAAAGTGCACAGCTGGGGTTTCGTCCCTAGGCAAAAAAGGACAGTAGTGTAGTGAGCAGGGGATTTCCAGAGGCGAGGTTCGTCTGCAGCTACTGGGGATTTTCCAAGAAGGATGATCCAAAGCGGAAGCCTCGAGTAGTCCTCACTGCATCTGTTTGGGTAGTTCGCCTTTCATGGCCTACATGTCACAAGACATTGCAGGAAAATATTCGTGTTTTGGATTCAGAGGGTTTTTCTTCTCTTCTGACATAGATTTCTTCCTTTAACTGCCCTCTTATTTTGATGTGCTTCCTTGTGGTTAGTAGGTAAGAGACACTGAAGCACTGGTGTAGAAATGCCTTGTATGGAAACAGAGACCTTGATATGGGTAGATAGAAAGGGGCCAGATCTTCAGCAGAAGGTAGATGGGTGCAGGGACGTCTGCTGGACTCAGAGGTTGTTCCCCTACACAGGTGAACCTTCGTGGAGGTGACCGTTCAGGCCAGAGCAGCTCAGGCACGGGATGTCCCATGACCATGAGCACACTGGGGAGATGTGTGGGAGTGGCAGAGGTTTTACTGCGGCTGGGGCTCAGAGTAGAAGGGGAGTGATGTGGCAAGAGCCTGCGTGGTGCAAGTGCCGCACGTCTCTTGCATGTTTGGCGCATGAGGTATGAGGAAGCATGGGGAAAATCCTTGAGCTTTGAAGGCAATTTTGTTCGTATCATATGCTATTTTAGAAGGCTGTTCAGCCATCTCCATCTCTCATTCATTCAGCAGGACACTGCTTCTCCTGGCATACCAGCATGGGGGAGAATGGTAACACAGGCTATACCTTAGGGCTAACAAAAGTGTCACTTTAAAGTCAGGATTAGAGCCAGGCTTTAGACATAGTGATCTCCCAGCATGACGCTTAGGAAAATTTTCCTTTTGCCTTGCTCTTGCATGATGTTCAGCTCTTCCACATTCAGCAGGAGACTGGTGGTAAATCTGCGGCACCTTCAGTAGGGCCAGGATGTTCATTTCACTGCCAGACCTGGAAGAGAGATACTTGAATGCTGGGCACCACTTACGTGCCATTGAATAACCCATGTCATGATTTTCCAGGGCTTTTCTTCTCAGAATTCACGTAACCTGAGCATTTCTTAAACTTGCATGTAAGCTGGAGGCAATGGCTCTGTCGTCAGCTTCAGCAGGCAAGCCTGGATAGACCAGTGTTACGCCCATCACTGCTGGCTGCAGAGCTGCTCCATCCATGGCAGTGGAAATAGCTGGGGAGGGGAAAACTCTTCCCTGGGGTCAGGGTCAACCAGCATGTATCAGGACGCTGGAGCAAAATCAGAGTTCACCACTTGCTTCTCTGAGGCAACAAAATGTTAAACATTTGGCCCACCAGAATGGCATGAGGGATGTGCTTATATGAGTGAAGCCTTCAGTCAGCAGGTTGTTACTAATGGGCCTGGTAGCAATGGCAAAATATCTGCCCTTCTTCGAGATTATTAAAGGGATTTCTCAATAGCTTCCACTATCCCTTTGTAAATAAGGGCATGAGCCTCAAGTGGCATAAAAAGGCAAAACTGCCTTGGTGTCATTGCAGCCATTGCAGGGTGATGGGGGACCTTGGCCTCATTGTTACCTTGGCCTTCATTACTCATTTTTTTCTGATTTCCACTCAGAATTACTCACACCAGCTTTTCAAATGGGATATTTGTGGTGACTAAGCAAGGTTGGATGAGTCTAGCACAGTTCATGATATCTTATGCTAACATGTTATTTTTAATGTACTGATTTATGAAAGGGATATATACTGGGGAAGGATGGGTATTATATATGAATGTACTATATACAGGATCTCTCCTTGTAGTATCAACTTTCAGGCAGTTGATGGTGCTTCCTATTTTGTATGCAGCCATATAGAATTGGATATAATGCTCCATGGGGCTATGTAAAATGATGCACTAAGGGAACTGGGAGGTAAAAAGGCATTTAAATGCACTGCAATATTTAGCTCCCAATGTCTGTTTGGAAAGTAGCTGTCTGAGACATTTGCCAACACTTGCCCACAGCTGTCCCAAGAAATATTGTCCCTGCTCTTCCTACTGTGTGGTGGGTGTGCAGTACTGACGGGTTATTGTGCTCGTGTGACACTGGAATATCAGCTTAACACCCTTGGTGGGAACAGCTCCCTGGTATCCATTTGCCTCTGCAGGCCTGGAAATGTGAGGAAAAGTCCATCAGCAAAGAAAAAGCCTAGGAATCCTTGGTTTTTCTGCCAAAAAAGAGGTATCTTCAGAGGAAAGCAAAAACAAACTGGCTGATTTTGTCAAGTAGATCTGAGCTGAAAAGTCAAGAGCCCCATATCCTGCCTGTGAATTTATATTTATGCATAGCATGTGCTCAGGGGGTTATGGAACTGCGGTGTTGTACCAGCAGGAAGGTGCTCTGCAGCCCAAGGAGTCTCGTTCTTGAAGTCTCTGGAATCTCAGGGGGGAATGCCTGAGTGTCTGTAGGGAAGGATTGTGTTTTATGGCACATCCACCCGACTGCTGAGAAACTGTGGCACCACGAAACCCTTGGGAACATGTTACATCCTCCATTGGAGGTGGCATTTCAGCAAAACCTCTCTTCGCGCACCCAGCAAGGGTTATTCTGGGAAAAGAAAATCTCTCTGCAAGGTGGTGGTAACACGGCAGGGTGTGAGCCGCATGCAGGTTGGAGGGTAGTCACTGAAAGCATTCACCACCTTCCCAGTGTAATTACCACCTCTGTGACAGTTTTGATTCCTAAATGGTTAAAGCTCATGAGTCACCTTCTGTTTCCCTTTTCCATAGCTTGATAATGAATGTTTTTCCCTTAAAGTCTAGCCATGACTGATCAACTCCAGTCATCACTGTTGTGAATGATTGCAAATTGTGCAATATTGTCCCTTGATGAAGATTTGTCCCTTGATGAAAAGGGGTGACCTCATCATTTAGGGCCCAGTGTGACTCTTCTCCCAGGCATTTTCTTCATTAGCAGGGGTTAAAGTCACAGAGGAGGAGGAAGGCTCCTGTAATGGGAAAGATCAAACTCAAAGATTAGGGAATGGGTCACTGAAACCGCCTGAGATTGTCACAGCCCTTTTCACTCAGTAACTAGCATGTGAATCGGGGAAGTTAGCTCACCAAATTTTTATGTGCTTCTCGCAGTGTGGGAGTATCCCAGAAAAATTAAGAGGCAGTGAATGTATGGTGGAGTAATAACACTCTGTTTTACACAAGGCATAATTAACACGTGGAAATTCCTTTCAGAGAGAGTCTCGAGGTCAAGAGGCAGGAGAGAGGGATTAAGAGAGCGAAGGAAACACTTAGAAGGCTAATGAGACTGCTCCTAACAGCTCTGTTAGAAGGAATCAGAAGCACTGAGGAGTCTCGCCTTCAGGAGCATTTGCCAAGGCTTGGATATTGTAGCTGTTCCTTGGTTGTCCACTGAGGGGTTCAGTCAACCTTTTGGTGGATCTCTTTGTTGTCAGAGGCTCATAATGGAGTAGTCGGTCACTGGGGTTGCCCATAACACCAATTTGTTGGTGTAGCACGGAGGGAATCAGCCACAAGCATTTTGTGTGTGTGTGTGTAAATGTGCCTATGCACACAATGTAAATTGGAACTATTTAATAGTCAGAGTTATTCAGACCTCACCAAGTTTTATGGCTGAAAAGTCTGAAGCCGTGACATTGTCAAGGAGAAATGTTGCATTTATCATCTTTTTGCTTGCAGTCTCTGTTTTATATACTGACCTCAGCAACTGTAGCAATGAAGACAGCAATATCAAGGAAAAAAATCAAAACAAAGCCTCCTGGATGCTTACACATGCATGTTCCCAAATCCTACACTGTGCTAGGTTTGAGTTTTGCAAAATCTTTTCTTTATAATGGGCTGAACAAGCAGTGAAAATAAAACAACCTCCTTTTCCCCTCCTCTTCCCACTGCCTACCCAAATGTGCACTAAGATCCTCACACCAAAGATTGCTGTTTAAACTAAGATTTCCGAGCTCTTCCTGATATCTGTGTTTCTTTGGAATATCTTAGTGAAACGTGCATATCCTAATCCTCTGAGCAGTGGCTCGCGGTCCCTGCTGTTCCCCAGCAGGCCAGGCTGCAGAATGTTGAGCCAGCCAGGATGACAGAATGCTTGGAAGCTCCCATCACTCTCCTGAGCCCAAGATGAAGTTTTATTTACAGAGTTTGCCAGAAAAATGTTAGTCATGAATGAAATATCCATAAGATCACTGTCCTCCTAAGCGTTTATTTCATCTATTTTGAAAGGACGTATAATCCTATAATACAATGCAGTCTTTTAAGAAATGCTTGGATGAGAGATGACTTGTATTTGCAGTGACAAATGGAACAGATGAAGAGACCTGTTGTTTATGGCCCATGGTGGCAGTTACATACATCCTTTGCCCGATGAAGCAATTCCTTATTTGTGTATTGAGCGCTAATTGTTTGTGTTTGCTCCATGTTTAACACAGGGGACATTGCTCACTCCCCTGGCATCTGCAATGAGTGCTAATCATGAGCAGTGTAGTCAGACTACCACAGTGAGCAGTACACAAAGGGGTGCTGATTTTGTTAAACCTCGAGGTGGGAACATCACTAGTACCTTCATCAGGAGCAGACTTTATCCCTGCCAGGTGCCCTGTACTATCCCAGGCCCTCCTGGGAATGAAGGTGTGAGGTTGGGAGGGGGCCAGCCAGAGAACAGGACAAACCTGGGATTCCTGGGAACTGCAGGAGCCCTCTTCTCTTCTGGTCTTGATGCCATGATGAGAGAGCAGTGGGAGGATGAGGGTAAAGGAGAAGCAGTGCTCTGGCTGTGCTTGGGATTAAAAATGTGTTCGCTGGCAGGGAAACCTTTGGTGATTCATTATCAGAGCCTCCATGGGTCTGAAACAATTTTGCTGCACATTTCTCAATCCCTGTTCTGCTCATCCTGCAGATAACTAGCCGACAGCCAAAGATTTTTGAGAAAAAAAAGAAGTCAGAAGCAGCTTCAGAGAAGTAGCTGGCAGAGCTGCTGCAGATAAGGCTTGTGACAATTGCCATTACCCTGTTGCTCAAGTGCTTACGGTTCAACCATTAAAATTAGTTCAGAACTAAAAACTGACATTGAGTTGCTCATCTCTAAAACTGAACACACAGAATAAATGGTTTTTATAGCAAAGAGCTCTCATTCTTGGCAAAATTAGTAGTAAATAGACTTGCCTCCTTCTGTTAGCTGCAGGCACAGACTTATATATATGGTTTGCAGGTACAGGGTACAGACCCTCATGGAAAATTATCCAGGTGTGGACTCAGGGCTTTGTCCTCAAAACATGCGGGCAGCTGTATGGCTGAGCGTGTAATGCACCCCAGAGCTTCTCCATGTATGCCAGTGAGAGCGGCACACAAGCACACACTGGTGGACTCAGCTGTGCGTGCTGCTGCTTCTGGACACTCAGCTGGGCTGGGTTGTGACATTTGCTGGCCCCTGCCTGGCCATGATGCCAGAAAGACTATTTTTTTTAATTTTAAGATAATGCAAATCCTGTTTTAATCCTTTAGATTTTTATATTTGGAACCTGTTGAGGTGATGAGCCGTGCCCTTAAAAGGGTAATGAAGGTCCAGTTCCCATCCCTTTCTGTCCTCCCAAAAGCCCCTAAGCAGTGCTGCTACTGCTAATAGTTGTGTTGTGAGGCTTCCCATGTGGGCAGGGAAGTACATCTTTGGTATACAAGGGGAGAAGTCCCTTTTGAGTGCTTATTTCTGAAGAGGTCATTCTGCACTGTGGGAAGTAAAGAAATAGAGATAAATCTTGAATGTGTTGTGCCTGTACAGACACACAGGGATCTGGTAGCTGCTATTGTCAATGCATGTGTCTACTGCAATGCCTCTGGAAATACCTCTTGGAACAATTGTTTTTCCTTAGTGATTTTCTGTGGTGTTTCTGAAACACCAGGTGTGCCCGGTCACTGCATGTGGAGTGGATTTTCTCCAGCCACACAGTGAAGCAGAATGGGAATGGGACATGCAGGGCCACCAGGATACTGAGGCTGAGAAAGCTGGGGCTGTTCAGCCCGGAGAAGAGAAGGTTGCATGGAGACCTCATAGCAGCCTTCCAGTATCTGAAAGGGGCTACAGGGAAGCCACAGAGGGACTCTTTGTCAGGAACTGTAGCAACGGGACAAGTGAGAATGGCTTCAAACGCAGAGAGGGTAGGCTTAGATGACATATTAGGAAGAAATTCTTTTCCATGGGAGTGGTGAGGCACTGGAACAGGTTGCTCGGAGAAGCTGTGGATGCCCCATCCCTGGAAGTGTTCAAGGCCAGGTTGGATGGGGCTCTGGGCAACCTGGGATAGTGAAAGGTGTCCCTGCCCATGGCAGGGGGGTGGAACTAGATCATGTTTAATGCCCCTTGGAACCCAAGCCATTCTATGACACTTTACACCAGGTGAAGGGTGCAATCCCCTCTGTGAGAATGAGTGTGGTAACTGTCCATCAGGGAACATTAATCTCATAATGCCCACAGGCTCAGCAGACCAGGGTGGGTCTGTTGTCCCACCTGAAGACCATAATCTACTCCCAGCTCCCACAGGGCCTGTGTGACCATGACTTAATTAACACTCATCAAGAAAGAATCTTTCACTTCATTATATCATCACTTTTTATTTTTACACTCCTTCGATTAAAACCTTGAGTAATTACATGCGCTGTTGACTTTGGCATCTCCTCTTAGATCTCCAGGGATAAGCAGTGGACAGGGAGGTGACTCAGAGCACTGGAGTGATGCGGGGGTGGTGTCTAATTTAGGCAGGGACAGTTGGGTGCCTCATCTGGGTGGTTTGGCTGCCTCATCTGGATGGCATGGCTGCCTAGAAAGGAAGAGGACTAAAATCCCTAATGAAAGTCCTGTGACAGGATTGGGAGCAGAACCATATGATATCTGGAATGACAGTATTCACCATGGTACTGCTGCATCTGACAGGGGAAAAAAAAATCTGTTATTTACTTTCTTGCTGGCCAGATATTAGTCTGGAAATTAGGAAAACTACCTTAATCAGACTAATAGTAAATGAACACTCTCAGCTAGGATAAACCCTTTTTATTTTTGAGGAAATCTGCTTGATTTGCCTGATGCAGCATGAATGATCAGCACAGCCCAGGAATCCTTGCACAGTGCTCTGTCCTGGTGTACAGGTGACTGTTTTACTTGCTTTTACTATCACAACCTTTCTCTTCTGCTAGGTTACAGCTACTTGCACTGGCTTCTGCAGCATTTTAAGGCTCAGTCACCATCTCATAAATAACATACAAAGTCTTGCAAATTTTCTGTACCTTTATTATTATATCTCTGTAATTAACGGCCTTGTTTTGGAGGAGAAGAAGAAGGGGAAGCACTGTTCTTTGAGCATGTTTATAAAGGCAAAATTGATCAGCATTTTAGGAGGAAGAGCAGAATTTCAACACAAGAGTGAAAAACACCAGACATTGTTGATGCCATCAGCCCGTCTTAGTGTGTTCTTGTTGATTCACATAGAATGGAAATTCTGATGGGTGTCCTGGCATGCTCTTAATGGTTTGGTCCTGAGGCTGCCCTTGATTCTTCCTTCTGGGGTTGCTTCTCACCCTTTTATGTCCTAAACAGTCTGAGTTTAAGTCACCTGGGATCTCTGAGCTACCAACGATGCCCCGCTTTGGACAGGGTCTTATCTCTCAGATGGTCACTTTGGAGGCTGTAGGGACACTTCTGGAGTATGGCACCCTCTGACTGGATTGCAGAGTGCCAGGTCCTCTTTTCCTTGTCTCAGGCAAGCAGCGCAGAGGACTGGTCAGTGTGCTGACAATGCTCTCAGGATGGTCAAGATGCATTGCCATGACTTCACACAAAACTGCCCTTCAGTGATGAGGAAGGAGGCAATCTTGGGGGTTGGTGTGGTTGTTACCGTGAGGGTGGCATGGGCCTCACTGCCTCAGCCATGGAGGACTGGCACCACCCCACTGTTTTCATCTGTAGTGACTCGTTCCAGCCAGATCTCAAAGGATGAGCCATGAGTGAGAGATCACCTGCAAAGGGCTACTGTGGTGAGGTGATGGAGCAATAGGGTATTGCAGGGTGATGATCCTTAGGGTAGTGACAGCCTGTCCCACAGCTGTCTGAACATGGCATACGCTGGTTGAGGTGCTGCTTTGAGACAGGGAAGGGGCTGTGATTAAAGCTTGCCTGTCCAGCTCCTGACATCTGCAGTTTGCTGCTGAACATAGAAACAAGGGCTGAGCTGACCAGCCCCTGAAGTGGAGCTGCAGCAGTGCTCACAGAGAGACTCCTGTAGGCAGAGCAGAGCTGTGTAACCCAAAGCTGGGGCATGAACATCTCACCAGGAGATGTCTTTCCAGTACATTGCACCTGCTGCAGGGCAAAGTGCTTCTCTCGATCTTGGAGCCAGGGCCACTGGTGCTGGCGGGGATTTTACAGCCAGCTCAGGAGCAGCCATGTGGCCGCCTAGTGAGAACAGGATACTTATAAAGACTGAAGGAGCTCATTAGAGGTCAGGAGAGCTACAAGAATTGGCCTGGATTAAGAAGAAGGCCTGGTCAGGTGGTGGCTGCATGCCAAATTGCTTTCAGCAAGAAACAGGGGGGAAAATTATTATTGGTCCAACCAACACATTAATCTCTCAAGGAGGTATCTACGTAGATAGTAGGTGTGGTGCTAATCCTCAGTGGGCTGGGGAAGAAAGCCCATAGTGTGTAATCTCCACTGCTGACATCTCTTGTGTGAGTCCCTGCACTGTGGTTTCACAATCCATCAGCTGCAGGATTGTCGGCGTGGGAAAACAGAAGTCATGAGAAATGCCTGGGACATTAATATTAAACCTAAAGAAACGTGGGTTTATATTTAGTACCTTGCTATATAAGAAAAGGGCACTGCAATTTCCTATTAGGAACAGTCAGCCTAACCCGAGATGGGTAATCTCCCTGCTAAGTGGGAAAAAGCATTTTGCACAAGATCTGTATTTATGGCCAAGTACTGCTTGCTGTGCTCTCAGAAGGGGGCACAAAGAAGCCAGCTTCCTCTACTGCCTCGAATACATTATGTCATTTTCCTTCTGCCCAGAGGGGTAGAAGCCCCTTAGGAAGTCCCTCAATCTCATGAGTAAACCAAGCAGGATTTGCCATAAAATGTTTAACAGTTGCAAACATTGATTATACTGTCCCACTGCTGTCACTAATTTATGTGGTAGGAGTGTAGTCTGCCTGCTTAAAGTTTGGTTGCAAGCATGAATTACATAGACATGCTCATCTGATAAGAGCCAAATTGATCTGTAGTCTTCTCTTGCCCTCTTCAACCATCAGTGTCCTTCCCTCATCTCCTGGTGGCTTTGGTACATATCACTTCACAAAGGAAGAGGGGACACCTAAACCATGTTGACAGAACATGCTGTTCCCCTTGGAACAACATTTTTAGAGGCTCAGCAAGGCCAGAGCATCACACTAAGATAAAAGTGGTGGTGACCTACCAAGGAAAGAACTTTGCAGCAGCAACATGTGAGCTGGTGTCCCACATTGCATCACCTCACCTGCAGGGATTAGCAGGAGCTTGGCCTCCTGTACCCACTCTGGCAAGTCTTGGCAGCCCCCTAGCATCACAGCTGTTTGGCCAAAATTCAGGGGGATCCCAGGCATGTTGTGGGACTCAGCTGGCAGCTTTAAGAGCAGAAGGAAGTGAGGAAGTGGTTTTCTTGTTGGAGGGAGGCTCTTTGGAGGCAAGAGATGGTTTTGATTAAAATCTCATCCCTTTCAAAGGTAAAATTTCTTTAATGAAAAATGTGTAAACTCAAGTGGGCCTCAGTAGCCTTTGGTACAATCGACTGGCAAGGGAAGCACCCTCTGCAGTTAAACTGGTTTGTCGTATCAGCATGAGGAAAATGGTGAGCGTAATTATTGCTCACTGCCTCAGGGAAGTGGAGGAGGAGGGAGAAAAGCTCGTCCTGTGACCCAGAGCACTTTGCTCATTCACTAACGAGTTGAAATCCTGGAGCCCATTAACACGAACGGCGCTTTCCCTGTTGCCTGGCTTTGGCTGTGTGGGGGTGATCGCTGGTCGCTTGACCATAGTGGGAGGAATGGGATTTGTGAGACAGGCAGGGGGTGCTGAGAACTCTTTGCTGTACCTGCTCGCCCCATGATGGTGATAAAGCAAGCTGTGGCTTGCACTGAGGTAGTCATAAGCAGAACAAGGTCAACTGCCTATTTCAGTCAACATGACAGAAATAGAGGTGATCTCAATAAGATCCCAGCTCTTTCTTCCTGTTAGCTCCTCAGTTCCAATTTTAGGATTGCTGTAATCAAGCTGAGGAAGAAGCCATTTATCCCATGGAGGGGAAGTTGCTTGAGGCTCAAGCCAGAGAAGAAGAGTTACTTGAAAATATACTTTAGGAAGTGTTTCTCTAGCTCGTGGAGAGGGTCTGTGTGGTTCAGGAGTTGTTCCCATCAGTGTAGCCATGCAGAAGGTATGCTGGTCAGAAGAGGACCTGTTCTCCTTCCCTTCTGGCAGCAGCTGCACTGAAGGAGGGACGGAGTTGGGCTAAGCCATCTAGTTGGCCAAGAACAAGTTTCCAGGTTTGCAAGTCTGCCCATTTGTTAAACTGTTAAAACTCTGGCTTTGCATAGAGCCTCCCCTGCCTGCTGCCAGGGAATATTGATGTTCTGTTCACTGAAGGTGAGATGCTGACAGCTCTGTCTAATACAGACAGAAACAGGGTGGGGTGGAAAGCAGCACTGAATGCTAATCTAAATGCAGCAACTCACAGTACAAGGCATCCGCCATAAACAAATGAGTGAGGATGTTCTTTTAGGACAAACATTTGGAGTGGTTTCATGAGAGTTCAATCAGTTTCCTCCAAAACACCTGCAAATGCCAAAGTACAGTGCTGCTGATGGCTGACTGAAGTGCTTTTCCTTGAAGCCTGCTTGTGTGGTCCTGCACCCCCTCATCTCCCCTGGGAGCCCGGTGTCCTTCCACTTGATTAATCAGGTGAGTGAGCCGTGTCACTCGTGCCGGAGAGAGGCTGTGGAGGCTCAGGTGGTCTTTGAGCAAAGGAGCGGAGCTGATGACTTCCCTGCATGGGTGGTGTTTGCCCACAGGGCTCTTCTGCTCTGTGCCCCTTTACTGTTTTGGCCCAGAGCCTGGTGCAAATTCAAGAACAGTCCTGGTGTGAGGAGAGGTAGAGGAAGGGGGATGTGTGCCTCTTCTGCTGGTTCCTGTCTCAGTGGGCCAGCGCAGGGCAGGCAGCGAGGCGGGAGCAGCAGCTGGAGGTGACGCAGGCACAAAAAGCTGGGTTTAAAAGTCGCCTGTAAATCAGGGCAGCTAATGCCAGTTATCTGGGCTGCTATTTGACCCCCAAGAGTCAGGTCACTCATGTCAGTGAGTGAGGCTGGTAAGAGCTCAGCTCCACTATCGACACAAATCTGCTGTCTAGAAGGGCTTCATTTGCATTGCACTTTTTCACACCCCTGACCTTCAGAGCCTGGCTACTGTTTGCAGGCAAGCAGGACCAAAACTGTGGTCCAGGTGGAAGGTCTGATGTGAAAGCTTGCTCTGGAGGATGAGAACCAGGAGCTGCCCTTCCCAAAAGAGGGCTGTAGAGGGCTGCTGCTCAAGCAGCTACAGTGGCAGTTGAAACCAGCACCTCTGATGCTCTGTTCTGGTACACTTCCAAGTGCAGATAAGTAATAAAGGTCATATTCCTGTCCTGCTTCCCCTTTTGTTTCTGGGGGTGGAGGCAGAAATATGCAAGACAGAGTATTCTTTCTGCTGTGGCTCAGGAGAGAGGAGCCACCTAGGTCCATGAAAGGAAAAACAGAAGGGAGAGCACACCAAAAGTAAGAGCTGTCACTTTTAGCAGACAGGGAGCCATTCTGCCTGGCATGAGAAGCAAAGACTTTGCCACCTGGGTTTGCAGAGGGGTAGGAAGGCTTAGGTCTGCCCAGGACCACACCTACAGCATGTCTCAGCTGGGGTCCTGAAATGACCCCCAGAAGTGCCCTGTCCCGCTGTGTCAGCCCCAGCATGCCCTCCTCTAACCCGTGTGTGTGTGCGTCCGTCTGCAGCGAAGAGGCCAGGACAATCGGATATTTGCCTCTGGGAAGGAGACCTTGTGCACGGAAGGCACTGTTTGCTCTCACGGCATCGATCGGGCGGGTTGGGTGTGACGGGGAGTGGAATTTGGCCCAGCTGGCCGTCAATAGCTCTGCAGCACTCTCAGCTCACAGAGACTGTCACGGCAGCGACTGTCCATGCAATAGTTTTCCAACAGAGCCAATCTGAATAATTCACCTTCCTTGATCTCTTTTTGAAGCCAGGAGGGACTAGCCTTTATGATTCCAAACTGCTGAACAGAGTTATGGGAGTGACTACAACTGGACTTTTTCCAGCCCTCTTGCTCTGCTCCTCATCACCAGTGTCTTCCCCTTTGGCTCTCCTAAGGAGAGGTAGAGTGAGGGATCTCACCCAAGCTCTAAGAAAAGGAAGTAAGGCTGTGTCTGGCCTGGAGGCAATTTATAAATAAAGACCTTCAGAAAGCAGTTCCTTTTTTCTGTTCATACTCTTTTACTCCTTTCCTCCCAGGCCTTTGTCCCCTCCTGGGTAGCGCAGATGTGCCTCCTGTCCTGCTGATGTGCTCCTGGCATTGCTTCCTGCTGGTGATATGGGGGCTGCAGGAACACACCTGAAGACTTCTTGTGACCAGAGTCTCTTCTGCTCTCTATAGTACGAGTACCCAGGGGAGACCAGTAACTGCCTGTTCACCCAAACAGATGCAGCTTAAATGGGAAAATCATAATGATAAAAGGACTGTTAAAAAATAATAATCTCTGTCTGTCCTGCTGGGATTCCTGGCCAGGCTGCAGCCAGAGATAATTAGAGAAGCTTAAACAAAAATGAGCAGGTTGGACCCAGGCAGATTTGAAAAACTAGCTGACTTTACTGAAGCAAACTCCTATTTAATCATTCCTCTGTTGCTTTAAAAGTGGCATATACAGCCAGGTAAGTGGAAATATGTTTGTTTTGAAGCCCTGGGTAAATGTCATATAGAGGAATTAAAATGTCAATCTGTAGCTGCATTTGTTTAATGAAATTGTATAAATAAGGCTGCAAGCACATATCATCTCACTCCAGCATCTTAAAGGTGTTGAACCACTTCCTACTCCTCCCAATGTGCAGTCATCCCCACATTCCGCTGGCAGAAGGGTCACAGGGATGCTGATGAGGGTGCTGGAGGCAAACTCCCCCAGGTTGGCTTGTCCCCTAATTCATCAAACTAGCACATCCATCTGCCGCAGCTCAAGGTATTTGCAGGGTGGTCTTGAGCTGTCATCTGCCACCAAGCACGAGGAGGGCAGGGATGTCTGCAGGGGCTGTGGGGTGAGTATCTGACCACAGTCCCACGGCAGTGACCCGGGGCTGAACTGGAGCAGGCATGGTCAGGAGACGCGAGCTGACTTCACCTGTCTGACCGCCCACGTTGTTGCTTTGTTTAAAAGATGCTGCTCACCACCGTGACCTCCTTGCCCTAATTGTCCTGTGGCATGTCCCAGGGAAGGGACACCTGGCATCACCTGTGCTTTACCAAACCCACACAGGCTGGTAACTGTGCAGCAAAAGCATCCGTGTGGAGTTACAGTGCCAGAGCTGTTGCATTTCAGTTTCTCACTTAGGTCATTTTATAGCAGCTTCACCACCAGGGATAAGCCATAAAAAGCAAGCAGGAGTACAAGGATGCATCTTTGTTTACTACCGGCTCTCATTTTCCTTAAAAATTCATTTTGTGCACAGTTTCAAACCCACCCCCTTGCTTAGAAGATGAACTGTTTGTCTAAAACAGGTTGTTTCCTCTTGTACCAGACGATCACTTAAGAGGGAAGCTTGTATTTTACTAAGGTGCCTTTAAAACACGCTTCCAAAAGAAAGGAAAAAGGAGGTATCCTTTTGTTGCAAAAGGCTAACAGAAAGTAAATCCAGTGGTTTCTCAGCTTTGCCTATGTAGTGAACTGACAGTTCTAACAAAGACAAAGGTGCCGTGCAATGTATTAAAACCTAGCGAGAATCAAAGAGTGCTTAAAAAAACAAATGGGCAAACTTAAGCAGTGAACACAGAAGTTCAGTCTGGCCTCCAAGGACAATTTATTTTAACCAGTTCATGTGATATCTGATGAAGTGTGAGCTACAAGTTTGCAGCTGAAATACTGTGCTGGTTAGCACCTTTGTTTTCCCCAGGTTTCCCAATTTTCTGCTCCACCATGTAAGCTGTTGTGTCACTTTAGAGAAGTCACTCAGCCTCTTGCTTCCCATTTCTGCCAGTAGAATTGGGAACTTGTGTTCTATTCAAATGACAGTCTCAGGAGGGACAGGTGTCTGTCTTTTGTCGTTTTTACACAAAGCCTGTTACTGTGAACTTCTGGCTTTGGCTGTTACTGTCCCCCTAAAATTACAATAATGCTTCTCCAGAGAGCAGCCAACATTGGAGTGCCCCATTCTGCAGTCATATGTACAACAGGTGAAATCCTTTCTTCATGCATGACTCTAGAGATTTGAATGTTCAGGGTACAGGACAGCACACCTTCTTTTCTGCTTAGGTGCAGGGCAGGTGCTGTACATGGCTGTGTTGATGAAGGTAATTATGTTCTGGGTTTTTTTCTAACCTTAAACAAGATAAAAGGTCCCTGATTGTAGAGTGGAAGAATGGTTGATGTGGAAGAAATCTTTCAATAAGAAGTAACTGTTTAATTTGAGAGCACCTAAGGGGTGTCTGTGTTGTTGGGGAGAATTTTGATGGCTTCTTTTTCACATCTGTTAAATATTCAGCATGTGTTTTTAGCAATCTTTACCCTTTTTGTGAGGTTGAACAGCTTTGATTGGATTTTATGCAATTAGTATATTGTGAGAGTTTGTGAGGATTTGCTTCAATTCTGAGATGATTTCTCTTTGTCTGCTTGTGGTTTTCTTCAAATGTCTGAGCAAGTGCACCATGGTGGCAAAAGCATTTGAGGAAAATAAATGTCAAAATCCCATGTGCTGCTACTGCTGGAAGTGGGAATTTAACTAAGATCTGCCAGCTTTCATAGTAAGAATTCTTGTGTGCTTTTCAGAAAACAGAAGTTTAGTTTTTAGGGAATAGATAAGTCTTGTCTGTTTTGGGTGTTGAATTACAGAGAGTAAAAGCATTGAGAAAGCTGTTCATTGAATATGCTCAGAAAAAAAATCACAGCGGGCTGTGGTTTCTGAGAGCAGGAAAAAGGCCAATCTTATGTCATAGGCTAATAAAATGTATTAAGCATGAAGTCAGTAAAAGTTGTATAGGAAATCCTGTGAAACTGGGGTGGAATAGCAACTTACAGTCGGCATTCATAGAAAAATAAAAAGTTAAGTAAAATATGAGACAAAATAACATTTGGACTCTCTTTGTATTGTAAGAAAACTTGGCAAAGGCTGAGTATCCTTTAGAAGGGAGCATTGCTTGCTGTGAGTAAGCTCTGCACAGCTCTCCTGTGAGAATTCCTCCACAAGCAAGTCACAAAACATTCCCTTGGTGCACATCGTTACTACTGTACTGAGAAGTTTGGTCACAAAGTAAAAGGTTGCTAAATCAATAATTCCAAGTATTTTCTAGCAAATATTTGCCTCAGGAGATGACTAGCTTTGGGAGGTGCACAAACAGGAACACGGTTTCCAGCTCCCCTGGTTGGAAGCACCATTTCAGGCGGTGAATTGAACACAAGCCCATGGAGAGCTCCTTCCCCAAGCCCAAGCGTGGCCTGAAAGGGAGGTTTTGAGGGAAGCACGAGCTACCCCTCCTCTGCAGTGAGCCCAGTGCCAACCTCAGCAAGCCACGGACAAGGAGGAATAGAGAGCATGGAAATGCTACAGTGGTGTCTCACAGTGGCACCTCCGGGGAACTGACCGATGTTTGTGGAGTCCCAGAGCGGTGCATTTCTCCATCGAGCTGCTTGCTCTCTCGCTGGGCAGCGCAGCTGTTCCTGCAGCAATTGCACAGCACCGTGTTAAAGCCTGGTTTGCATTTATGCTGGGTAGCATGAGGACGTATCTTTTATAAGCCTTCAGGAGGTAATATCTCCAGACTGTGGTCTTTGCTGAGTGAGGTCACTCTGTGACTTAATTGCTGGAAGTCTTTCCCTGTATTTGCTCTCAGTGGAAGCAGATTGCTGGAGGTGAAGCTGTTAAAGGTGAGAGCCTTCCCTCACTTCCCCGACCTTTCAAATGTGCAGGGGAACTGGTGCCCTGCTGTGGGCACAACACTAAAAACCAAAAGCCTGAGTTTGTGCTGGGTGAGTTGCTGTCCTATAAGGAACATTTAGGGGAGAGCAACAGATTGTTTAAAGAATGGCTGTGAGGAAAAGGATTTGATTTGCTGTTTACCTTAGAACTATTAACAAAAAAAATGAAGTATTCAGTGCTTCTAAAATATGGGTCTCTGTTTTCATAAATTTTTTTTACTCTGAGTTGCCGGATGATGATCGTACTGCATTTTAAATTATTTCTTTTTTGCAATAGACCCAGTTGGATTGGTAGTTACAGCTTGAAAATCCCAGTTGAAAAATTAATTATCCGCATACATCCCAGAACCAAAATCTTTGGGGTCTAATTTAGATTCAATGTTATCATGCTGTCAACTTCTTACCAGGTCTAACTTCATCTTTCCTCCTCTACCTCAAAGGGTTTGCATTCCCAGTTGTAGGTGAAACACTCTCAGTCCCGTGGTCAGGAAGGACATGGAAGGGATGCATCATTCTGGAGATTCCACTTTCCCTGTCTCTGACGTGGTGGATTGATACGTGATGAACTGGTACATGATGAGGTGCGGTTGCTGAACCAGGAAATGTGTAAATAGATTGCACAGCGAGGAAGGAAGGGGTGCAGAAATCCCGTGCTGCTGCCAGGTACCCTCCTAGTGTGTGATGAGTTGATCCATGTGGCTTGAAAATCAATTCTCACCTTATAGTGCTCACGTAGCAAGGGTGAGAGCTCATTATTTTGCCCATGTCAGCCTCTGACAGAAAGGATGAAAGGGATTTGTGTTTGTCCTTGTAACAGATCCCTAAAATCTTGTCCTCTGGCCTGTCCTGCTTTCCTTTTTACATTGGCAGAGTCCAGTCTAATGTGAACATTCAGGATCTTTACTGGACAATGTGCCAGAAGCTGAGTTTGAGCTGAGTTTCCATAACATGGAGCGACTGGATCCATCTTTAACCTGGGGGTCAGGCAGGCAGGGACCTCCAGGCTGGCTGTCTCTGAGCAGTGTGGGGCACATCTCCTGCCCTCCCTGTGATTTACTGCTTTTGTGTAGGGAAGTTACCGGTTTTCTACTCCCAAGTGTTTTGTGTGGGCTTGTTCTTACCTGCTCCAACTTCACCCTTCCTCCTGTAGCTCAGAGGGTTTGCATTCTGGGCTGTAGGTGAAACTCTCCAGCGCTCCCATGGTCAGGGTGGACTGGTAGGATGCATCATTCTGGAGATGCCACTTGCCCTGTCTGCGCCTTGGTGGATTGATGGACTGGGGCACAGTGAGATGTGGCTGCGGGGTTTTTCTCCTCCCAGGTACCTCGAGCGGGCTTGTTTGTGACAGGGAAGGACTGCTTGGAAAAGCACCTATACAGCATCCTCTCGGGTTGGCGCCGCTCGTGCATCGCCGAGCCTCTTGCTGCGGGGCTGGCGCGGACGGGCAGCACTGCCCGCTGCCCCCGCGCTCCGGGAGCGCGGCCGATGCTCTCGTGGCCCCCGTGGCTGGTGCCGCTGCCCCGTTCCCGTGGGGCCGCGTCCACAGCTGTGCCCCAGGCGCGGCCGGCGGCTTTTCCCGGCGCACGGCCGGACGCGGGACGCTCCCGGGCGCTGCTGCGGGGACGCGCCCGCGCGCTCCCCGTCC
>VWPU01021339.1:0-28666 GCA_013398955.1 Callaeas wilsoni
AGTCTCCCGTCTCTCACAGTATCGCCTTCCTACGAGGGAAACCTCAGGTAAGGAGAGAGGGGGCCATCAGCACTCTCCCCTGAGCTGATAACTTCTTTTGTCTGTTAGGTGTCCAGGCATTATGGCCCATTAGCATCACGTATGGGCAAAATTCCTTAAGAGGGAAAAAAAAAGGCCAACAAAACAAAAGAAGAACTCCTAAAACCCCTACAAATTCACAGAGCTGCAAGTCAAGAAGAGCTAGGATGTGGGCAGGGAGAGCAAGTGAGTGTCCCATGAGTGTCACAGGAAGAGAGGTAGTGACTGGAGGCGAGACAGGGAGACATGGATTTTTGGAGATGTTTCTGGGATTTCAGCTGTGGTGAAGATCTCCTGAAAAGCCTCCAGCAAGCTTCTTTGGCAGCCAAGAGGGGAAGAGGTGAGGGTGTGCTGGCAGAAACCAGGAGAAGATGGCACACAAAATGCAGCTCAAACGGAAGAACAAAAGACAAAGGGGACTAGGAAAAATGTCAAGGTTTTGAGTCACCCTTTCTTTCACTTTATCATGTCCATGTGCGAAATCAGCTCACGAGAGCAAAGCACCTTTGCAGGTCTGTGCACTATAGTTAAATGTAGTGGCAATCTAAAAATGCCACACAGCAAGACATGAGCTCATCCATGTTCCCTCAGCACAAGGGATGAAACTTCTTTTTAAAAAGCAAAAAGTACTTTCTTAAAAAGTAATGCTTAGGGTACATACCAATTACTGCAACCTCCTGCTCTTTCTCAGCAAGTCCAGGCAATACTAAGCACCCATTTTCTCTTTTTCCTCCCCATTTATGACCACTGTAAGGGAAGGAAGTCCTGGCTTTGCCGCAGCACTGGGGAGGCTTTGCATTGCTGCACACGTCTTCAAGCTCAGGCCTTCAGCTGAAAAACTTAAACATTTGTAAATAAAAAGGCAGTTTCTTCCTTGTTCATATAATAGAGTTCTGTTTTCCCCAATTACAATGCTAATTAATGGTTTTCACTTCATTCCCACTGTGACAAGCAATCACTTCCCAAAGCCTGAGGCCCTGTTGGTGCCTCCATCATCTTGAGATGCAGGTGAGCTTCTTTTCCCAGACTCTCAGCCAGCACCAAAGGCAGATGTCTGAGTTCTTTTCATTTGCTTTCACTCTCTGTGAAGATTTGATTTTCTCAGCCTGAGGCAGCCTTCAAGAGTCAAGGTAGTAAATTGACCTGTCTGCCTTATGGTTTGTAGCCATCCTGCCTGGCTGCCAAATTGCTCTGAGTGGCCACACATCTTTCCTGTGAGGCTGATGGAGATCAGAGGGACCACCCCACACACAGAGCCCTGGTCCATCAGCTGGTGACAGATTCTCCTGGTTTTATCTCCACGAAATTGTGCCCAGAGTCCTGAGTCCTGTTTGCCTCCATCCATGGCGAAAAACTGTGCATTGGGTTTTGTGTGGCCACTGGCATCAGGAGGCATGGCCTCCCTCTTTGGGCAGCTGGCAGTGCTGGGCGTTGAGGGCTGCATGATGTGAGCTCCCAAGGTGGACGGCAAAAGCAGTAGGCAGGGAAAAGCTTGATTTCCACTCTAGCTGCAGCCGCTCTACCTTTGACCCAGGTGACTTTCCTGTCTCATCAAGACCAAGCATGAAGGTAAATGTCTTTTCAGTGTCAGGAGCGTTCTCAGTATGTCTCACCTTTAGTAAAAGCATCCTTCTGCCTGCAAGCTGAAGAGATCATTATTCTTATAGCATCCCCGTATGCCTTGAGAAATAAAGGTGCATACAAATATCACAGGTAGCTGACAAGCTGAAGACAATTAGCGCTTGCTCCTTCTGACCCTCAGTCACACACTCTCTGCTGACCTTCTGCCTTTTTTCCAGCTTCGATCTCACCAGAGTCCCCAATACTGTGTTTTGCAGTGTAAAAATGACAAAGAGCAGCTCAGTTCATGATAAACACAGTGCAGTCAGGAGCACATGTAGCTTTCATGTCACTGCAGCTGCACAGTCCCTCAGCACAGGGCATCTCCCCCAGCACTCCACCCTTTTGCACCGGATCGCTCGCCAAATTCCCTAGTAATTAGATAAAACAGGCAGGATCCTCTTTGTTTGTAGTAGGGCAAATGCTGACCTATGCCACAGGTGCCTTCCCAGGCCTTTACTTTGTTTTATTTATGGCAATGTGTTGGAAGGGATCTCTGGGGTGGCCAAAACATCACAAGAGACTTTGCAGCTGACTCTGTAGCAGCCAGCAAAACTATTCCATGTGCACAGGATGAGGGTGTGCGACAATACTGGGCTGTTGGGATAAAATGTGATTGAAAGAAGATAGAAACAACAGCTTGACTTTGTTCTACAGCTCTGTAAGTGTCTGTGTCACTCACCTATTTTTTTCTACAGGGAATGCTACTGGTTTTCTGCTTTGTCTTTTATGAATACATCCTTTGCATGTTTTTTTCTATTAACAGCCATAGATTTGCAGGCAGTGAGGCCATTCCTTTCCACAGTGACATCAGCCAGCGGAGGATGTGATTTATTTTAGCACGATGCAACTCCTTGTAATCAGAGTAATGTTGCTGCAGTGGCCAGAGGCTCCCTCCACAATGCAGAACATTTTGACGCAGTGCAAAGACTCCTCCTTGCGATAACAAAAGAGACATTGAGAGATGTGCTCGCCAGACCTCCACCACTGACGTTAACACAAGTCTTGGAAATAGAGTCCCAGGCCTGGGTCCCACGAGCTGTGCACCAAACCGCGCTGACCCCGCTGCCCCACCGTGCCCAGGGCTGCGGAGTCAAGGCTGACAGCTGCCAGCATCAGCCCGCGTCAATCTGCCTCCACCTGGGTACTGTTCCTACCATAAACAACAGATTGAGAGCTCTTTGGAGAAGGGCAATGCCTTTTTCATTTCCCTGCAAAGCATCCCACTCTCCTCTGGACACTGCACAAAGCCGCTGTGCCGTTTCCAAGGTGATGCCTGGAGGTGAAGCCTGTTATGTATTCTCTTGCAGGTAACAGCAGCTGTAGCTGAGAGATGCCCTTGGATGGGCCATTGTTTGAAAGGAGGCAGGAAAAAGACAGAAAGAAAAGATCTATTAGTAACCAATTTTTAAAGACTGGTAGGAAAAAAAAAAGAAAAATAAGGACATTTATTTTATGAGATGTGTAAATGTTTTCTAATGCAGTTCAAGTTCTTGCACCTAGGAATGAGCATTGTATCTATGTTGTAAACAACAAAATCAATCATTTGATCCTGGTTTAGCTTTGTACTGTAAGATAATGGTTACAAATGTTGTTTATGCCTAATATTAAGTTTTGAGTTGCCTGAAGAAGAGTGACTTCATGAATCAAAATGTATATGTTCCTTCCTGAGGTCTGCTTAGAGGAAGGGTTGGCTATGGGTACAGCACTTCATCCCTCACTGCCTCTGGGCCCTCCTGAAATCTTGGGGAACACTTTTTAAACTTTAAAATATCTTTCTGAAATTTCTTCTCAGAGTTTTGCCACAATCCAAAAATTACATTATTTTAAGCCTGATTTACATTCCCTGGAGTCTTTCTACTGATCTCCTTTAGCTCAAAATTTCACAATACCCTTTGGTTTTGCAAGCAGTAGTTTAATAGATGCATTTCAGTCAGTGTGCTAAGAAAACAAAAAGCTAACTCTGGAAGCTTGTTTCCTTTCTGGTTTTCCTTCTAGTAGCTCCACGTGGAAACCATAAGCATATATCATACACACTTGGGTATAATGGGCATTTCTTCAAAACATTCAGTCTGTTCTTTCAGGGTAGTGTTGATGTACAGCAAGGCCAGACCAACTCCTCATCCAGGCTACTGTCTGCCACTGAGAAATCAACGCTAAACATTTGAAAGGGCAATTGATAAAGCCAGTCCTGGGCCCGGAACACGGGCAATGCTCTCAGGCCCATGCTGTGATTCCTGGGGCTGTCCTGTGCAGGGCCAGGAGCTGGACTTGGTGATCCTTGTGGGTCCCTTCCAAATCAGGATATTCTATGATTCTAAGAAATGAAGGGAGGGAGATGGTGAGCAGTAAATACATCATGGACACTTGAATCGCTCTTGTCAGCACACTGAAATGTGCTGGTGGTCAGAACAAAGCAAGGTCTGCCCCAGCCTGACCAAGAAACTCACTGAGTCCAGAAAACTGGGAAAGAGGAGGATGGACAGAGATGAAGAGAGCCTGGTCATCTTCCTCCCTCCAGTCCTCACCAGGAGCATAACACAGTTGTGGTCATGCAAACAAGCACCCACTGAGCTGGAAATCTTTTCAGCCATGGCATCTCATGCAATGGAGGCCTGTGGAGGCCGGACTGGTGTCTGTGGTTGTTCAGGAAGCAAAAGGAATAAGTAAATCATCCACCACAGAAGCACTTTCTTTGGATGTTAAAATGTGATAGACTACAAATGTATTGGTGTCTGTGTGAGATGGGTGGTTTATTCCCCTCCTCCTCAGGCACCACGGGGGCACCACTATTCTCACAGCAGGATTTGCTTTGCAGAGGGAAGAGCAGGGGGACTCTGCTGCTTTGTAGGCAGGATGCAGGGCATGGCCGGTATTGCAAGAGAGACACCCCGGGGCCAGTTTTGCAGTTCAGGATTAACTCTGTTAGCACTGCTTAGCCTGGCACAGAGCAGAGACAGTGTGGCAGGGCTTGACTTCCCTCTTGAGCTCAGGGCTGTCCCCATCCCGGCTGTCCCAACAGCAGGATGGCAACCATGCAAAAGCTGCTGGCAGCTGTGGAACGGTGCCTGAGCATCAGCATGAGATGCTGCAAATCCTCTGCCTCCACATCCAGCAGCATAGCTCTGCATTAGGTCATGTATTTGTTATTTGTACTCAGAGGAATTGGGCTAGGGCGTGGTAGGGAAACAGTGAAAGTTTATTTTCCATGGAAAACGATGAAACCCACATGGAAAATCAAAAGCACACTGACAACACTGCACCTATGCTGTGCAAATCCTTGGCATAGAGCATCTCTGCTTTCTATCTGTGTAAGAATATGCACATCTATTTACTGTGCTGAGTTCCAGGCAGCACTGTGGTACATCCAGAGGGCACAACAGGCATCTCAATTAGGCTACAAGCATCAGTTCAGTGCATTTTGTGTATGTAGTTACTGGCAGATTATAGACTTACTAGGCATTTCTTCTAACTGGCACAGGGAGCACCAAAGAGCTCGCAAGCTGTTTCAAAATAAATCTCTCTTAACACTTACGTCTGCTCATGAAAGTTATGGTCTTTTAATCTGTCTCTGACGTACTGAACTTCTGCAACGTGCTTGTTGTTACTGATTTACAGTCCTTCGAGTGCATTCAGAGCTCGCAGAAAGGTCCAATGGGGCAGAAGAGGGCAAAGGGAAAGAGGCTGCTGCAGCAAGGGTTGCAGTCCCCTGCCTGGAAGCAGTCAGTGTCCTCAGCCGGGGGTGCATCACATAATGCCGTGGTCTGTGCTCACGCAGCAGCTGTGGGGACCTGCCCTGTTCCTGGGGGGCTGTTGCCAGTCTCCCTGGCTGCCCACTCAGGAGTGGGGTGCACCTGTATCACAGGGGAGCATGAGACCTCAAATCCCCTGTTCAGTTTTGGGCCCACCACTACAAGAAAGACACGGAGGTGCTGAAGCGTCAAGGAGAAAGGCAAGGAAGTTGGAGAAGGGTCTGGAGCACAAGTCCTGTAAGGAGCAACTGTTGGAACTGGGGTTGTTCAGCCCAGCACTTGGCTGGCCAGGCCAGGCCAGGGAGAGAACCTGGCGCCTCCGCTGTGGCCATCACCAGGTCCCAGCCGTGCGCAGGGACAGACTGTCACTGCTGGCAGGGAGCCGCGGTAGCAGCACCGACTTATTTCCTGTGAGAATACAAACACTTTACTTTTCATCTTTTAGGGTCTTGAAACATCAGGATAACCTCAGAGGGGGCTTGGGAACCCTGAGGAGGGCATGAGACAGGTGAAAGTATTTCCCTGTGTGGTGGAGGGGCTTGGAGTAGGTGCAAGCCAGCAGCACCTTGCTGTGGATGTGACTTGGCCTGACAAAATGCAATTACTGGAACTGGCATTTCTCCAGGACCCCAGGATTAACGATCTGGTTCACATGAAACCTATTACCTCCCCATAAATACTCAACAACATTTTAAAGAGTTAATTTATTTTCCTCTCCTCTTCTCTTCTTCTGCAATTTGCATTATCTGTTGCTAAATATATTATGGCATGCTTTACCCCAATTCACCACTTCAAAGACCTCCTCGTAGCAATTTCATAAGTAAATCACTACTTGATCTTATAACTCAAGCACATAGTGTCAACCACAGGAATTTTATTTCAGTCCAAATCACCATGCCTTTGAAAGTTAATATCCATTATTTTCCTCTAGTAGTTTCATCTGCTCTACAGCAGTAGAAAAAAAAATATTTCTGTCTAGCTGGAACCATTAGGTGAAGAACTGTGTAATGGGGGCATCCCAATGCTGCCTGTTAATCTCTCCTCTGGAGCTGAGGGCATTTGAAAAATATGAGTGTTTACTTTGTTCACCCCTCTAATCTGAGGCATAATTTCTTTTTCCTCACGGACCCTGGAGCACACAGAGATGATCACTGTTTAAGCACATCCGGCACCTTTCATCCAGGGAAAAAATATAATGTGAATTTATAACTCAGGGATCCTCAACTCCTCGCTGGCCCACAGGTGACCGATGTGGTGGCGTGCGCCACAGCACCAGTGACCACCTTCTGTGTCAGGCAAATCAATACCTTCCCACCTTTTGACCCTTTTACAACACCAGCTGGCCTTGTACCAACCAAATGTGCTAGCAGCTGTCAAGGTTCCTGGAAAAAATAGCTTTGGAGGTGGTCCGCTGTTCTGAATAGAGTCTGATCTTTGCCTCTCCAAGGAGCTGTGCCAATATTTCATGCTGTTGGCAGACTCTTGTCCTTTCTCCAGCCAGAGAATGAGAAAAATGGCTTGTCTGGCCTTTGCTCCTGGACTGGTCCACACTGAAGTGCACCTGGCAAAGTCACAATTAGCTCACAAGCGGCCAAGCTGCCGGCATGCCGTGGCAAGGGAGCACCCCAGTGGGAGACACTGCTTCACCAGTCACCACCTTGAAGGGTGCTCAGCTGCTTGACAGAGAAATTACTATGACAACAAAATTAATATGAATTAAAATCAGCATGAATTGAGACAAATTTGAGCTAGGAGGGGAGGGATTCCTCTCTTGGCTCAGCAGAGGAGCTCACAAAGGCCCATGTACTTTGATGTGGGGAAGTCAGCAAGAGCTGCATGTTGTGTATCAGTGTCCTGCACTGATTTATGATCACAAGCATAAATAAAAGTGTTTTTCAAGAAAATACTTAGCTCTTGAAGAAAAATATTTTCTGGTTTTGATGATTCTGTGTAATTCTTAATTTCTAGGCTGCCCGGAAAACTCTGAGAGAGGCCTTATTTACTTTCCATAGAAATATTTTCAAGATTTTTTCTTCAACGAGAGGCAGGAAGTTCTTTTCCTCCTTGGTGAGCGGGGTGTCCAACCAAGAGGGGCAGCATTAAGAGCGCGAGTGACCACCACTATGCTACGGAGTTGCCTACCCCAAATGTCCCTTCAGGGCTTGCACCAGGCTGCATTTGTTCCAATCTGCTTAAGATGAAGAGAGGCAAGTTTTGCCTCAATCACGGCTGCAGAAAAGAATCAGGTTCTAAACATACCCGAAAGTGAGATTAAAACACAAACAAGGTTAAATGTTGGTATTCTAAGCGGTAATTCAACTTTATTTTTTCATAGAAGAGGAAGGAGAGAGAGAAAATAGGAAGGTGGGAAACATTGCTTACTTTTTACTCGTTCACTACAGCACTTCTCCCTTTCCAGCATCAGATACTTCCAAGGGCTGGGAAGCTCCTGATAGGGTCCCAGCAGATGCCATTGCTAAATCCAAACTGTCCTTCTGTGAGCTGTATCCTTTTTCTGCTCATCCGTCCACCCGAGTGTTGGTCACAGGTTTCTCCTCTTGTCTCACATGCAGAACCTAAGGTAAGATGTTGGTGAGAAGCCTGGCTCACAGCTTAGTGCTGAAGGGAAGAATCACAACTACACATTTTAATGTTTGCCATTAACCTTTAATAATCGCTTCCCTCTTACTGGGCCTGTCACTGCAATAAATTTCCATATACTAAATACTTGTGTTAAATCCTCTCTAATAGTTCCCTTGTTAGGCTGAATAAAAGTCAGATTTCTTCAATATGTCGCACCAAGATCCCTAATCATCTCCATTGTTTTTCTCTTGGCTTCCTTAGTATTAACAGTATGCAGTTTAAACAGGAACTGCCAGCTTCCTCATCAACTTTAATAACAAGTGTTTAATAATTGCAGGTATAATTACTCACAGCACTGACAAAATTTGCTATTCACCACTAATTTCTTCAAATTACTGAAAGCATAAAGCAAAAATAGACTAGTTAGAAAGACATTCATTTTTAATCATTTTCATTACTGTTTGTTCAATGAACAAAATCTGCAACTCAGCGTTCCAACAATATTTCAACACAATATAAAAAGAAAGCCTACGGGGTTCTGGGTTGCATCAACAAGGGCATCACTAGCAGAGATAAAGATGTCATTATACCACTTGTCAGGCCACACCTGGAATACAATATTTAGTTTTGGTCCCCCCTACGCAAAAAAAGATGTGGATGGGCTGGAGAGGGTTCAGAGAAGGGTCAGAAAGGTGATCAGAGGTTTGGGAAGCCAGCCATAACAGAAAAGGCTGAGGGGACTGGATTTGTATAGCCTTGGGAAAAGAAGGCTTAGGGGAGACTTTATTGCTATGTCCCAGTATTTAAAAGGTGGCTGCAAAGAAGATGGAGACTCCCTTTTTAGAAAGAGTCACATGGAAAAGAGGAGAGGTAACAGGTGCAAGTTACTCCTGGTGAGATTGGACAAAAGAGGAAAATTTATTCACAGAGAGAACAGTCAGTCACGGGGATAAACTTGACAGGGATGTGGTGGACCCCCCCAACACTGGACATTTTTAAGATTTGGCTGGACAGGGTGCTGGGCCATCTTGTCAAGACTGCTTTTGCCAAGAAAGGTTGAATCAGAGTTCCTTCCAAGGTGGCACTATACCATAAGAATAAAGATAATGGTGACCTAAATGCATGTATGCCTCGGACTTGGCTAGAAACACTTATCCTAGACCTCTCTCAGGGTGTGTGCCCAGACCAAGATGGTGCAGTACCAGCCAACACTGTATTTCCTCACCTTGGTTTCATCCTATTTGTATGTTGTGATGAATCTCACAACCAGAAATCAGGGAGACATGGCACAAAACACTGCACAAAGGATTGGCATAAACCCGAGTCTCCTTTGTGCTGTCACTTCCTCCTGTCTCCGAGGTCAGTGCATCTGAGAGGACGTTTCTCACGTGTTCCCACCTGGCACAAAACCCTTTTCCAGAAGAAATCTGGCAGCAGGGGGCAGCTTCCCGAGTCACTCTAGGCATGCCAGTGCTAGATGGTCTCTCCCATGGGATCTCGGCTGCAGCACGAGGTAGCAGCAACATAACTCAGTTTGGGGAGGTGAGCTCCTGCCTGTCCAGGACCCAGCCAAAGCTGTGCTGTCAAACACCAGGTGTGTCCTAGCAGCAGCTTCAAACTCCTCCTATGAGTTGGACCTAACCTAAATCAGACACAAAGCGTTTTCTATTCTAGTGAAGTGCCTTGTGTCCTGGTCTGGCTTACCATGATTCTGTCTGGGCTTCACTATGGCATGGAATGGGGCATGTAGGATGCAAGAGCAGGACCACAAGGTATTTCCCAGCCTATAAACACACCACCTTACCCAAGGGTTGTCTCAGATATTAAGGGCGCTGTCTTGTGGATGTTTGCAAATTCAGATGTGGAAGCCCAGAGGGATGACTGAGGGGGTTAGAGTTGACAGTCTCACCCCTGCCCAGAATATCCAAGCATTGCAAGTCCAGCTGTAAAATTATTGTGTAGGATAGATAAATAAATAAACAAACATTTGTTTTCAAAATAATGCCAAAAATGCTTTTTCTAGGCGTCCTAACAGATATAAAACAATCCTAAAACCAATAAAATCCTATAAAATACCTAGGTAGCAATGTTGAGGTATAACAAGAGTATACACAGCTTTCCTTTCCATTTCTTTAATAGCGAACCCTTTCTACTTCCCTTGCATTTCCAAGGAGCTGCCGTGCACACGACACAATTATTTCATTCATCTCTTCAGATGAATAGGTACTGCCCTGCTCTGGCTCAGTGAAACCCCATTGCTGCCAGAGGGAGTGGTAGGTTCACAGCAGATCCAGCAAACTGGGCGTCAGCCTTCTCCCTTGGCATCCCTGAACACACAGCAAACAACAGCCCTGCTTTCTCAGGGAAGGAGGCTCCAAAATGAAGGCTCTGCCTGACTTCATGCCTGGGAACCTGGTGGCATTTATTAAATCTCCAGCCTTCCGCACCACTTGGATTGCTCATCTCTGCTCCCCTCTGAAAGCAGCTTCGGGGGACAATTTGCAGCTCCTGCAGATGGTTGGAGAAGTTTATGGAACTGGCTGATTTTTGCTGATCAAATAAAATTAATAATAAAAATCGATTTTAGGGTCCAAGCACCTCCAGCTGGAAGTCTCCTTTCTTTCTGAATGATGGTGACAGTGGCTGAGCAGCACTTTGTTCCACGCAATGCTCTCTGCCTTCAGATATGAGAGGTGGGAGAAGGCAAAAATAAAAGGAATACTGATAGCAAGTCTAATAAACTGTCTCTACAGACAGAGAACCCTCAGAATGCCCAAAGCACTTCAAATATTTTTTAGGCAGAAGTGTGAGAAAATCAGTCTTTTGTGAGCATTTCTTCTAATTAGCTCTTTGCAATTCATGAGGCTTGCGTTGAGCAGACAGCTCCCTTCCCAGCGGAGTCCTGGCTGCTCCTGCAGCCCCGCGCTCAATTTGCTCAGCTAAGGGGTGTTAATGCTTCAATATGCAGCAGGCATTTTCTTCAGTGTTGAAGGACTTAAACAAATTATAGCCATCCTGTAATTTGGCAGGTTAGAAAAGAAGCTTTTAAAGAGCCTTGTAAAATGAATGACTTAAACCTTCACCTCATGCTATTTTTAAAATTCATTTGTCTGCACTCCAGCAAGAAGGAAGGCACAAATATATGCATGATCCATGTCTAAAATTTTGATTTCTGAATTAGTTAGAAATACGCTTCAATCTTTGTGGCAACTAATAAATGATTTGGGGAAATGGTGTTGTAACACTGGTCACGGAAATAGCCACAGTTTCATACCCTTCCTCTACTGAGCAAGGCTTGAAATTAGATTTATGGAGGAATTTATGGCAAAGGAAAGAAGTCATAGCACACCACCTCCCTGCAGCAGAGTTTTAATGACTAACTTTCATGCTCCTTTCCACTGCAATATATGTGCTTTTAATCACACTAATTATGAATTGCCCACTTGTGATGATGCTGCAAATCAAGATATGCAAAAAGAGCTACACAGAAGTTTACATAAAAAAAATAATGCTGCTCTATCTATCCCATCCCACAGAGCCATAAGGCACTATGTGGGATAAACTACTGCTAGAGAAAGCAGAGGCCCTTCTCTTTCCCCAGGAACCAAGAAAATCCCTCACTAGATATGAATACATTTGGTGCACTCCCTGTGATAAAAGTTCCCATAAAAAGAATTAGAATGTGTTTAAAATTGACATCTGCAAGTGCTCATATAGACACACCTCTAAGACCATTAATCCCTTGACCTCTGTAACCTCTACATTAAATCAGTATCATAACCTGTTATTTTTCTGTGTAAGACTTTTAATGTTAATATCTTCTTCATGAAACATGAGAGAGGAAACAGGATTAGAAATAAGCAGTTCTCCATTCCCATTTTCATTCCTAATGCATCTGCTTTTAACTGCTTACCGAAAACCTTAAGGTAACATCTACTATGAAAAATAAAAAGATACAAAGTCTGAATCTACAATCTGTGGGTGGCAGTTACTAGGAGAAAGTAAGGCCTTCAGGTTCACATTGTTGGTGTAATCAAGGGCTTTACTGAATGAAAGATGTGGCAACTATTCACAATATTTTTGAAATGGTCTTTGAGACCTCCATCTCATTCCTAACAAAACCAGAATATATCACATCACGTCTGCATTCATCCTGCACCACTGACATGGGTGGGACCCCTCTCTGAAGGGACATGTCAGACCCTTGGACTGCATTTGGACACAGCACCGACAGCTCTCCTTCACAGAGATGGCAATCCTCTCCTCTGGGAAGCCCCAGACCAGATATTTCTGTTCCTTTTATCTTCCCAGAACCCTCAAAGAGAAATTGTAGGACTTAAGATTTCAGAAAGAATGTGAAGCAACTCTAAAGCATCTCATTTTTCACAGGCCCTAAGTCAACTGTAGAAACCACAATGAATTTGGTCTTTAGATGAAACACAAATAACCAAGCTGGATTTCATATCAGGCAACATTGACATTAAAAAGACATTAAATATTTGGAGGTTAAACCAGCCTCACGAACCCAACAGCTCAACTGCATGCTCTTGACCTAGAGAATAAAATAGATTTTTACAGAACATATGAAATAAGCATTCGCTGCCACCAAGTGTAGATCAGACACAATGCAAGGACACATCTCTACAGTTAACAAAAACTTCATAGATGGCATTGTGTCACCTGTCAGCATTGCCCCAGACCTGTGTCACCATCCTAATCCAGGCAAACTGAGATTTGAGCTCTGTAACCACAACGCAGCTATGGCCCTGCTAATCTGTTTCACCTGCCATACACCAACACTCAGCCTTGGCAATTCCCCTTTGCCAACTGTCTGCTCACACACAAATCAGCTGCAAGCACATCTGTAGACCTTCCTCTGCAGTTCCAGTTTCTAGCTCATGATGTTTCTGCACTGGTCCCCACTCCACAGCCGTGGTCTCCACTCCAGCCCCCAGGACCATCCTCCCGGTGTCAGCCTCCAGACAGTGCAGCACTGCAAACATTTCCCAGATTACACGTTCAGCCCAGCCACTGGACCATGGTTCATACCTAGCTCCCTAGACCAGGGCTGGTCTGCCCTGGACCTGGTCTTCTATGTGGCTCGTTTCATATCCACCCCTCCTCCTTTCCAAAAATTTGATACAGAATCAAACCCCAAGTGAGAACAGCTTTCTGCAGTTGCTGCATGCTTCATGCAACCGAAGTGCCAAATCTGGCTGGAGATCAGAGAGCGGATCTGATGGATCCAACATCCCACCAGAAGATCAAGGGCTTAACTGAAGCAGGCAGGACTCCCCTGTAACAACAGTCTTCCTTTCCACACAGCCTTCTGCTTAAAACACCTGACAGCTGTTGAACGGCAGGTTACATGATTGCATGATAGAGGCTGTCACTTTAATCCCGGTTTGTAAAAAAAAAGATCCATTATTACAGAATGTACTCTACTAAGGCAAAGATGGTACAGCAGAAAGCAAAGAAGCAATAAGCTTATTTTAGGATAAAAACAAAAGTATAATGGAACAGCAAATTGCTCATCAGCATTTGGAAAGGCAGCTACTCCCTATGTGTACGTATAAAGAATAAAAAAGAACAAAAAACAAGAAAAGCAAGTAAGAGTGATAAGCCAAGACCTTCAGGAAACAGCATCTCTAATTTCTTTGGAGAAAAAAATCCAGTGAGCTTTATTGTGACTTTGAAACTAGCCCATGCCCGTCTCCCCTGGGACCCCCGGGGAGACGGCCCAACACCCTCCCACCCTCATCACTGCTCTCTCTGGCACCGGCCGCCAGGCTCCCCCCGGCCACGAGCCCACCTCTGCATCGCCCCACTGCCCGCGGCCCGAGCAGGATGTCACCCTCTCATCCCCCATCCCTGCCGCCCCGGGCAGTGCCCTTCTCCTTCGCCCCACACAACCCACACCGGCCCCAGCAGCTGAAAGGCTTTGGTCTTCAGGATTATTTCCCCCCAAATCAATGAGTACAGCGTGATGAAAAGAACAAGCACTTGTGATTGATCAATCCAATCGTTTTATTTCCACCTGTTAAGAGAACCCTCTGCCTACCAGCAGAGTTCAACATAGATGGGGAGACAGACTTGAATACAATTAAATACAGGAAAAATTGGACTATATACAACAAGACAGACATCTACATAATATAAAGATTTTTTCATTATCTATGAGTTCTTGCCAATGTGAAATATTACCGGAACTGAAATATATCAGACTTTTTTTCCCTTAAAGAAAAATGCATGTAACAAATTTCCTATTTTTTCCCTTGTACTGAGACATAATATCCGTTTTGAGATGCACAAAATTTGTGGCACTTCACAGGGTACACAAAAGCTAAAAACTTTTTGTTATAGTTTATGATATCTAAATTTCAATTAGATCTATTTATTGAGACACTAACTCTAAAGTGGTATTTACATGGAGGAAGTTGTGCAAAATCATTTAGGCTATGGCTAGTAGACTGTGAAAGATGCACGGTTAAGTGACTCACTCTCATCCTCAGTAGTAATCCCTCAAATCCTCTTCTGATCATTCCTTTCACGCAGCAGCCACCCCAGGAAAACCAGCCGTAATTTATTCTTTGTTAAGCTACTGAGACAAAGTAGTTTCTCTGACCCTTAAGGGTCTCTACAGTTTTAATGCTGGGCTGCTTCTCTTCACACAATTAATGCTTTAAGCATCAACTCTCTGCTTTTTGGGAGACAAATGCAGCCATCACTGCCACCGCACTATCCTGAGACAGCCTGAGACGGATAGTCCTTGCTTGTTTATCTTACCCATGGGAGCACACAGAACTACCTGTGTGTAACTTAGAGTCACCCTATTGCCACAGTACAGAAACTGCCTATTCCTGCTAACAGCACTGAACCAAAGCCAGCCCACACCACTGCATTTCTTGAGCCAGCCTTCATGCAGCAAAACTCTCTGTTACCATATCCAGAAACATCCTAATTTTAAAAAATCAACATTACTTTGGGTTGCAAGGCAGACCTTGAGCGAGCTAATTTAGAAGAGCTTCTTTAATTAAAGGCTTCCTACAGATCCCAAGGACAGGTTAGCAAAGACACCAACATTAACAAAACACATCCTACAGTTGTGCTGCACCAGGGCACAGAATGGTTCTAATAATGGTTTCTATAAGCAACCAACTGCCAAGAGGTGTCCAAGTTTAATTCTGGAGTTTTTCATAGCTGCACCTACAGCAGCTGTGCATCATAAAACACTGATTTTAATCATCTTGTCTACATCAATCTGTTTGTGTGAGCTCACCCTGGATTCCAGATCAGCCCGGACATTTTAGCAGGAAGTTTGAAGCAGACATTTAGAACTCAGTCCTGGGGAAAAAGTGACTGGATAAGAGTGCATAAACTGGTGTATTCCTGCCTTCTCAACTCAAGGAATTGTCTTTCCTAGGAGATGTATTTGACGTCTTTTTTAAAACTGCATTTAAAGACACCTGGACAGCCCTCAGGGCAAAGGGAGATTAAACTTTTCTCTAAAAAGCTGTCAGCATTGCTACCAAACACTTTTTAAAGCCTCCACTCAATAATGGCAGTACAGTTATTTACTTTTCAATCTTATTCACCAGGCTACATTCAGACAGGTGTCAGTGTAACAACCAGCGAGAACAGCAAAGTGAACACACTGAACTTAAAGCACTTCACTGGGAACAGTTGATACAGTAAGAAGATCTGCAGGTAGTTTGGTATTCAGCTGACAAGAGGACAGCATACAGATGAATTTGCTTCTTGGTCATCATTAGGAAGCCTTGAGAAGACTATATTCTTGTTAGTTATTAGGAGAGAGTGTTACAGCACAAGTAAACTCAAGAGACCATCTCACCATGCTAGAAAATAAATTCAGTGTTGAGATTAAAATACAGGAATTCTTGGCAGTTAAAACAATCAAGGAACTGTTTTCACATTGTACATGCTGCAATGTGTCTCTGTACTTGGGATTTCATGGAGTTCATAAGAACATCTGCATGTTCAAATCTTCTGCTCAAAACACTTGACTGCTGGTTAACAGCAGGTTACTTTATTGCATAACCCTTGTTATCAATTTAAAACTGATTTATGAAAAAACAACCCATCACTACAGAACTCACTCGGGCAAAGATGATATGCAAGAAAGCAAGAGTCATGAACTTCTTACAGGATGAGAAAAAAAGGTGTAATGAAACTGTAAATTGCTAATCTGTCTTCTGAAATGAAACTATTCCATACCTGTATGTGATGGTAGGAATAATTTATAGAGTAAGAAAGAACAAAATATTCACACCCCCTCATTTAAGCATTAAAAAAAGTAGAAGGAAATGGATTAACTGCTTCCTTCCTGGTCTAGGCTGCTGTTCTAGTTTAGAGACAGTCATCAATGTAACATGACAACCAGGAACATAACACGAAGCAACTTGGACCATAAAAAAGCTGTCTAGATACATACAAGTTGTTCTCAAAAAAAAAAAAAAGTTTTATTTGGATTTGTGCACAACCTGCTGCTCTTTAAATCTTCAGAGCACCGAAAACATGACATTTCCCCCAAAATCCAGTTGAGTCTGTCCTGAGAAATAAAAGTACTCATATATAAATGGGATGATATTGTCTGTGAGTGAGTTTCTTCCTGCAGGTTGGGCAAGAGTTGGCATTCCTAAGGGAATCACGGAGGCACTGACTGCAGAAGACATGGCCACATTTTGTTGACACAATCAGTCGTCCACTTTGCACAATCTGAAAAGACACCACAACAGGCATTGGGAGTAAAGAATTCAACTTTGCTGGTCTATTGCCATCAGGCAAACAGGAGTTAGAATATCTGGAATTGTCCTTTACTTTTAGAATAGTAAGGAACCAGAAGATCTTTCAGAGCCATCCCAGCAAGGGTTCCTCTCCCTACCCCCACCACTAAGAAGTGACTTAGACTGACAAGTTACGATGAGCTTCAAGGCAAGCTCTGTGCTTCAAGCCAGCTCTCTGTAACATTCCGCACTGGCCAAATGAGTTGTGCAGCTCCCCCTCTGCCTCTTTCTCCCTCACACAGAATATAAAGGATGATAGCATGTGGATCCTTACCTCTGAGTAGACATCCATGCAAATCGGACAGCTAACAGTACCAGACGGCCTTGTGGTACAGAGAACAGAACAAGAAAGAACATGCAGCCATTAATTTCACTGCACATCAAGGGTTACCCACACACAAAACGTCACATCATCTTCTGAGTGCACCAACTCGCCATGAAGCATTTCTTTTCAAGATTCCTGTGTATCTTTAACTCCTCAGTATGTGGCATGTAATAACAAGATTGGGTCTCCCTGTCCTAAAGGAAAGGTCTTCCCTAGGGGGAAGATGCAGTCAGTCACCCTGGTGTAGCACAAGAACTCACAGCAGTCTCTTGCTCTGCTCAGCACTAATCTCCAACAGGCCATCAATGACAGCTCTGTAACAAAAGCACTGGGCTGTGTCTTGGAAACAAGTCATTCTAGAAAGAGAAGAGGCTGCCGGAAGTTCAAAAATCCCCTGTTCTAATTTAGCAACAGCTGCGGTAACATACGCATTCCAAGAACTCCCCCTTATAAAATGTAGGTCAGGAACACACTAACGTGAGGAAAGACTCAACCCCAAATTTCTAGCTCCAAGGCAGAAACACCGACTCAGAGTCTGTTACTGAGCTGTGGTTACAGACGTGCCTCTGCTGCCTTCAGCCTCCAGAACAGCAGTACTGCACATACACTCAGCAACAGACACAGCTCGGCTGCCTAGGGAACATGTCCCAGCCCCAGTGATGAGTAATTTCAGCTAGCAGAAACAAAAAGAGCTTCCTGACATTTTTCTTTACAAACTAATCTCTATTGTAAACCTTCAGAACTCTTTACCCTAAACACTTGGCTTTCTTATGTCACTGCCCATGCTGAACCATAGTTAGTAATTTATTAATCAAACAGGAATAGAAAGCATGAGATGGCCTTTATCCCGTTATCTTCAATTCAAGCAGGGAGCACTACTAACATCTACCCCTAGTTTCAGCTACAGAATTTAACTCCACTAATTCTCCCATTTTTACTCCTAAAATTCTTGAGGCACCAGCTATAACACTTCAGTAACAAATTACAATTGATGATAATCTTAGAAGGATGAAGAGTCCAACACTATAAATGGCTCTGGCAAACCCCAGCACCAGGAAGGACCCTTTTGTCAATGCTAAATGCTGCAGTACTGAATTCTTTCAGCCTTACCTACACAGAGCAGGAAGGTGCAATCTTAAACTGAGGAGGCTGAAGGAACAAACTATTACTTTCTTGTATTATCCAGTTAGTGGTATTTGTTATTTGAAGTACTTAACAAGCAAAATTTAAACACCTACAACTCCATTGGCAAAACACACTATGGATTAGAATAGCATAGGACCTTTTGGTGGCATATTTATGACCTGGCACATATTCAAGTTCTCTCCTACACTGGCTTTCAGTAATCCAAAAGGCTCAAAGCACATCAGCTTCATTTAATCCTGTATTTCCCCTGCTCCTCACAAAAAACCCCCCACTTTAAAAGAAGTTTATACTACCACAATTCTTACGTTCTTCAACTTGCCTAGTCACCTGGACACTGGATTTCATTTCCTTAGTCTAACACACTGCAGCAGGATTTACTCTTTCTCTGCAGAATGGGGTCTTTACTGACTCAAACAGCAAGATTCCCATCCCACATGCAAACATATCAGGGCTCCATGACATCCATGGGACAGAACAAGAACTGGCCGTAAGAGCATGACCTCCAGGATCACCTTGCAAGTATACCTTGGGAAGGACAGTGGCTGCTTCGAGAAAGGCAGCAACTGGCACAGTATGTAAAAACAGCAGGGAATGCATAAGTGTTTTTACTGGGATTTTCCAGTCTGTTGCCTGCCAGTCTTGTGATATCAAACCTCATGGACACCAACAGAAGTATTTTATATCTAACATAACTGCTGCAGCTTTGTAGGAAAAGGAAACGCAATACGTTATGAGCTCTGGCCTGCGACTAATACTCACTTCCTTGCCATACCCTACACTCATCTTTAAGGCTGTATACAAAGTTGTAGATCTGTTTTGGGCTGGCTTTTCATCCTGAAGTGAAAATGGTATCATTTGATTATCAAGCAACATGGGATGTCATACTCATTAGAAGAGGCAACGGAGCAAGTAAAGGATTCAGAGAAAGTCAGGTGACCACAAATATAACTTAGTCTTGTCTGCCTCAAAAGAAGCACAACTCAATGTTCGGTGGGTCACGAGGCATACGTACTTTGAACTTGCAGTTTCCTCTTCCAGTGGTCCCAGTTCTCGAGACGCTTTATCAGTCACATACACATCATTATCTCTTGTTTCATCTTCATCATCACTACTCAGTACACAGCTGTCTGACTGTCGCTGGCTTCTTAGTCTCAGATTTCTCCTTTGTCGTTGGTTCTCTGTAATTTAATTTTGTTAAGTTAGCTATAGTATTATCTCCGTCTCTCCCTGGAACTATCCTTGAAATGCAAGATTAGACCATATTCAGCTGGGTTAAAAGCAATCTTAAATAAACTAGTTTCCAAATATGAAAGCTGAACATATCCAGACATTGTGAATATTCTGATACATACTGACACAAAACCTCTGCTTTCTTCACCCTACAAACAGCTAAAATTAGTCCTGAAGATCCTCAGTGTCACACATTCCATGTAATTACACTACCTGTGAATCAATCTCCCCTATAAAGGGAAGATACTTCTCCCGATCCTTACTGACAGAAAGTGCTACAATCCTATGTTGAGGAACTGCAATAATTGCTGTGTTCTGGGAGAGAGAGGACTGAACTCAAGTTTATCTCTGCAATGCCAGCATCCATGTAAAAATAATCAAGCACTAATCAATAAAATGACAAAGTCACAAAATTAAAGCCACTTCCTGTCTAAGTGTTCAGCTACAACTTTTAATGCAGGCATTTTTCACTTACTCTTGCCTCATTCAGACCACAGAACAGATTGCATTATAGATAAGCAGCTGACAACATACTAATACATCTCCAATAATGTAATCAGAACCGTGTCTGAAAGAGGTAAAAGATGAGCTTCTTTAGACCTGTAACTATTTTAACATCTAAGAATAAAAACAGTTAATACTTCCCACTGCAAAATTTGAGGCATGTTAGACTAGTGAATACTATGAGCATACATCAATTTTCTTTAGTTCCTTCACTGCAATACAGGTTAAACAAATCTTCTGACTTTTTTTTTTCATTCACAACCAATATTCTAGTACTAATTAAAATTATGGTCAACATGAGGCTTAAAGAAATTCTGTCTTTAGAAAATAAGAAAAAGTATTTAGAGCAGCTTTTGATATATTTTATTTCAGATACTTTCTACAAGCTCTGATACTGATTAACAAACAGAGACTGGATTAATTCTTTAAGGCACTGGCCAGATGCTTTAGCAATGTCCTTGGCCTTCTGCAGTTTCAATAAATGCCGCTCAAATTCATTGGAAAAGGCAAACAAAAATAATAATAATAATTACATTTAGGAGAATTCCATTATCAATTTTAAAATGTCAACTCACCTTCAACAATCTTGCATCAATACATATGGGAAGGGAGAGAAAAAAAAATACAATTAGAGTTTGTTGTGCACGCCTGGTGTTACATACAAACACCAGCTAAGCAGAGCAGTTCCAACAAAACAAGCTAAGAACGGTAGGCTATTACTCTTATTTGGATTAGGAATATTAAAATTAGTATATTAAATGCTTCTCTGTAAACAACTATGTGGATTCTGATGGTTCGGCTCCTACTGCTCCAATGGGGTAGAAATAGAGGCAACTTAGGAACCACCTGAACCCACTCCTCCCTGCTCCCCCATTTCAATTCCATGCTTTAGGGTTTCAGATGATTCTTTCCCTCTTTCTCCTCCAACAGGCCAATTCAGCAGTGATGTCCATAAACACTTCATATTACGGCGGCTGCTGAAGAAAAAAAACCCAATCCCCAACCCGCTCTTGGTGGAACTGGAGCAGAGTAAGTGCAGATTCTGTTGTTAAGCTTGAGGCCTTTCCTTTGCAAAGGCTCAGGAATAACCCCAGCAAGAAATACTCCCTATGCTATTCCTGTTGCTTGTTTCTGCTTGGCACAGCAGCAGTGGCAACTCAAACCTGAGGGGATAAACAACACTGTCAGCTGGATCAAAGACTATTCTAGCTTTCAAATGAGCAGAAAAAAAAAAGATTTTTTAAAGACTTCTTGGAGTATTAACCTGAACTTATTTTACTTACTCTTCTCTCCCTTGGCTTTTTCTTTACATCATTGGCCTATAGGGATATTAGAAAAAATTCTTCACCAGGACTTGTCAAGCACTGGAAGGGGCTGCCCGGGGCAGCCCAGTGGCATTGGCTTGAAGTCACCATCCCTGGAGGTATTTCCAAGATACGTAGATGTGGTGCTTACGGACACGGCTTAGTTGTGGAGTTGGCAGTGCTGGAATGGTTGGATTTGATGGTCTTAGAGGTCCTTTCCAACCCGAACAATTCTATGATTCTATCTTTGATATATCTAGAAAAACTTCAACTATCAACTGCATCTTTTTATGCTACACTACTTATGACTAACATATATAAACTCCAGGTTCTGGAGCAAAAAGTTATTTTATACTACCCTATCACTAACTGCAAGTGCACCTTCAGAGCACCTTCTTTGTTATCTGTAACACAGGACCTTCATGCCCTGACAAGCCAACTCTGAACTTAAAACTTACCCTTAAAGTCAGATTCTATCAGACAACATAAGAGAAAACTAATTTGACTACAATATTTCGGCAAGTGTGCTATTCACTACTTACCACAACGGAATCGTTGTGAGTTAGATCAACGACTACGGGATCAGAAGATTCGCATGTGAGATCTACTACTTCTTCACCAGCTGAAAAACAAAGTTCGAACCAAGGTCAGATATTGCAGAGGAGGAAAATTGCCTGCCACTCTGTAACAGCCTGAGATTCAACCATCTCCTGTCCATCTTCTCTTGAGGAACGAGTCCAACATTTCACTCAAGCTTTGCCCTCAAAAATCCACAGAGAGCTTTACCAGCCCTGTCTTCAGCAAGCTGCAATGCAAAAGAGCAGCTAAGCTCCTCACACAGTTCTGTTGGAGGACATGAACTTGTAGGTAGACAGCAACAGACAATTCATCTGACACAGGAGAATGTTTATCACACAGAAAAATAACATCAATCATATAGGTTATAATAATAGGATATAACAGTACTGTGCTGTGCATGTTCCCTTGAGGGATGGGGCACAAGTAACGATAAAAAGTTTTCCTTATCTTCTTCAAACTTGAAAGTTCCCAAATTTAGTTTGCCACTCTGCAAACTGTAGTGGCAGCTGCTGTAACTCTCATCTCATCTGAAAAGACATCCAGGTGTTTGAGCAGCTCTTGAGGACCTTTCCTGTGCAACTCATCTATCACTAGTGGCAAATGCATTGTAGCTCAGTAACAAACCAAACCAGTTTTCAGTAGGCTTGTTGTTTAGTGATGCCATACTAGGCGCTTCCTAAAATCAGGTTTCCCTTCTTCTCCAGTAAACGGCCTAGAAACTGGCAAAAACACATGTTCAGTTGGACCCAAACTCTCCATAAGCAGTTTCTGTTCTTACCACTTCAAATGAAAGCTTACCACTTTCTTCAAGTTCTATTGGCTCTGCTTCTGAAGCCATTTCAGCAGTAGAAGCCATCAGCCTGTTTCTTTTTCGAGCTTGCCTAGAATTAACTGCTCCTCCACGGCGCTTCCGTTGAGTCTAAGAGAAAACAGAGACTTAGCATTTTCTGTGCAAGCAATATTAACACAGCTCTCAATTTTGCAACACCAATGAAAGCACACAAGGATACAGAAAACACTCCTGGAATGGCTGTAATATTCATCTAAAGGTGGTATGGGTTATTCTTACCTGAATCGATTGCAGCAAGGAAAAAACATCACCCCAGAGCCAGATCTCTTACCATCTGCCTCACCAAGGAAAAGCCTATCATGATGGTTTGCAAATGAAAAACTAGTTCACAATTTATCAAGTTTTGCCCATTGTGAGCATTTCTGAACTACTGCTAGCACCTAGAGTGATTAAAAGTCTTTAGTGAACTTACATGAAGATTCAATATACTTATATTCTGCAAACCCTTAAAATAGTTTGCAGAAGTGCAATGGAAAACATGTTTCAAGAATCAGGTTTGCATTGAGTAGTAAAATACTTACTGTGCTCATAGTGTTTCTTGATCTAAAACCACTGAAAAAGAGGTACAAACACCAAAAAAGTAATGGCAAGGAAACTACAGCTATAATTTCCTTAGATTCCTTTAGGTAGCTCACTGATAAAAACTCCAGGATTCTGAAGGTCAGAGGATGATGTTCTTCCAAACCTATCAAAAAGAAGAGAGAAGGTTACCTGTCTGCAATGCTTGTACTCTCCAATTCCCCCTGCTCCAAGATTCCTGTTCCTCAGCCACCAGTTTCTGCCCAAAGCCAGAGGGGAGGGAAGTCCCCAGATTCAATATGTGAGCCTCAGACACCTGCAGCTGGGCCTGAAGCCTCAGTCATTCTCACCTGTGAAACAAACACCTGAAAAAGTGAGTTTGACAGCAAACTAGAAGAATATTAAGCAATCCCAATGACATTGAACTGAAAAGCAACTGAATGATGCTCAAAGCAATGTCTGTGGGCAGGAATCAGTGGGAAATGTGTAATAAACACCCATCTTCAGAAAACCTAAACTCCAGATGAGCAGCTCTCTTCTGCAAACCATCTCCAGATTCCAGCCGCTGGGAGCCAAACAGCTTGACCGGAATTTAAAGCAAGTGAAGCAGACAAATTTCAGTTTCAAAATACTTGCTGATGTGCAGGAGAATATGAGTTCACTGTAGCTGCTCTGTTACCCACACATGTGCACACCTAACTACCTGACAAGGGGGAGAGGTGAAAAGCCTAAAGGCAGCTCTGAGTAACTGACAGGGTCAGTCCTGACAGCAGGTCCCACCTCAGAGCCTGGCACAGTTACCACGCGTCCAACGCGCAGTGCGGAGCTGGGGCTGGGCGCGAGGGGACACACAGGAGGGACAGGAAAATAACAACTATGTTAAACAAGAACTGCTGAACTGTCTTCCAGAGCTGACTGATTTTTGCCACAAAGACCAGCACACACGCTGTAGCCTACTCCCAGACGAGGAAACGTGAACATGCAGTTGGATGGAACAGCACTGGTAGTCAATCCTAGCCTTCAATTAAAGGAAACCTGACTGATCTTCTTCCCCTTCAACTTACTCCATTTCTTAAATCACTTTCTTAAGAGACCCAATAACACTGAACTGTGACATTATTAAAACAAAACATGCTTGAGAAAAATGGTTACACTGAATTTGGTACTTATTACGAAGCACAAATACATATTTATGTATAGTTTTAAGCAATACAATACACCACTCATCAATTTTCTCACATCTTTTCATACTAAAACCAGCACAAAAGCCAAAACGAAGTCAATATGCCTTCTCTTCCCCCCACTCCCCCAGGTGAACCACATATGCCAGACTTAATGCTTAGTGAGTCCACAGACACAATAGATCTCATTTTTGCTATTATGTGTAACGCCCTTTCCCTTTTTTTTTTTTTTTTTAGGAATCTAAACTGACATGGTCAGTTTTTCTGGTGGATAAGAAATAGTCTTACGTTGTCACCTGGGATGTTGAAGACTCAGGCTCAGAGTCTGCTATTAGAGAAGGCAGACTGACTTCAGTCTCTTGCTTCCTCAATGCACGACTCACCTGTGCGATCATTCCCACAACATTCTGTGTCCAGGTAATGAGAATTCTCTTTGAACACTTCATCCCACTGTTCTTAAGGTCTAGATTTCATTTCACTTGTTAAGAAAGAAAGCTTGTCTGTGAGCTGTACCAACATTCTTGGGAAGATCCTGTTTTACTCTATTGAGTTTCTGGGACAGGGGACAAGAACTTTTAAAACCAGGCCATGCCTAATGCTGCAATCATACAAAAACCCAACCAAATAAAAACCAAAAGAACAGAGAGACTGTTCTGTGAGCACGTTTTCTAGGTGCTATACAAGTTCCTAGTTCCACATGACTATTATTCATAGGTTTGGAGGTTTTAGGAGACCATGGGAAGAAGGAGGGGAAGGAGGAGACACAGCACAAGGGATGAGGGCAAGGAAGAGAACTATCCCTAAACTTTACATGTCTGCTCTTTCAAAATAATTGCTTCAAGGTAAGTTACCATCTTCACTGACCAGCTACAAATGAAATGAAACATTGCTTAGGTAAACCAGTTTTCTGTACACAGCAAGAAGATGAACAAGAGTGAGCAACACACGAGGTATATTAAGAAGTTAGGCCATTAGATTATTTATAAGTTTTATTTCATCAAGAAAGCCAGGAGACATTTTCCTCGATTCTCCTCAGACACTGAATTTGAAAAAATACCTGGACATTAAAAAGCTGGGAAATGTTAGTTGGTGCACACACCTGAGAAATATAAAGAAATGAACTTCATATAAGCTTATTTTAAATTACAAGTTGTTAAAACTGTTTTTATATAGAACCTTTCAGAAGAACCTGATACATTGACATATCTGCACTGCTGAAAGACAGCAAAAAACAAGCCTATTGTATTCATCAGGCAGCATGGGTTTGAATGTAAAACACCCAGAAGTTTTCACAAGATCTGGTGCTTGTGGGACTTAACACCAAACACCCCAGTGCAAAGGTTTGTTGACCAAGTATCTTCAGAAAGGGTTAAAACTGTTGTGGGGAACATCTGTGATGACCCCAAACAAAAACTGTCACACAGATTCTCTTTGGCTATGAGAGGCTTAAATGCCAAAGAAGAGCTGTAACAGAAGAAAAAATGACGCCAATCAACCAACAAACTTAAATTTTAAAGTTAGGGTTAAAACCAAAGTAACACACAGTAGAAGACATGTTAAGACCATCCTATCCACTTTAAATACTCACACACTTCTTTACCCAGATACAAAACCCCAGATTATTTACAGCATTACTGTGAAATATCTCAGAGGATCTCATGTCAACACTCCATTGCAGTAGAGGACAGAACCACCTTTTGACCTAAGTGGCAGAGCACATCATTGCTAAGTAGATGGTTTAATTTTCAGAATCTTAGAACACTGACAATCTGGTTTCTTTATAATTAATACAGAAAGTACATATAAGGCACAAATGTTCCAGCTGCCGATGGCTCAAATCTCAACCTCTTCAGAAGCTGCTGCTGAAGAATGAAGTTGAGAATAGATACCCGCAGGGAAGCTCATCACTGTAAAACTACCTCAAATCATCACAGGCAGGTTCATCAATATCAACATGGCTCACCTTCAGGAGAGTCATGTTTACTAAGAAAATCAGACTGCTGGAATTTATTAAAATTATGGAAGGAGTCTTATGATCCAGCAACATTTTTGTTTTGTAAGAAGAAACCTTTTCTGTGGGCCTATAGATTTCCACGTTATTGGCTTACTTAGGAAACCTCAGTGAACACCAAGTGCCCAAACATTCTGAAAACAAAGCAAAGTTTACTTTCTTAAATATACCCAGATCAAGTTTAGTAATGTACAGGAACAGAGCTATACACGTTGCACGTTAAGAGATACACTCATCTGGAAGAATTCCTTAAAAATCCTCAAAACTGCAGGACCACTTAATAACAAAATTTGTTACACAGGACTGGACAGCCCAAGTTAAATGATAAGGCCTATAACACTTTTCTTCCAGCAGTCACCATGAAACCACCCAGCACCAAGACTCCCAGGAGGTGATAATCCAAAGAATTACTGCAGCAACCTCCTGCCCTCAACCCATAGACATCCAGTGACCTCACTCACAGCTGCAGTTGTCTGTGAGACTTATAGCAAGATGCGTGCAGACATGAATTCGAAATTTGAAAATTATGACTTTTTAAAAAGTAAAAAGACTTTCCTTTGTGTAAAAACTTAGCAGGCCAATAAATACTTTTAACTTTTACAGACTTTTTATTGCTTCACTGCAGGATGGTACAGTACCAGAAAAGGCCACTCCCCTTCCTGTCATACACAGAATTCTGCACATGCAGTTATTGTTCCTAAGCAGTCTTGATCTCGTAACAAATAGCATTTCAAAGACTACAAGTACCAACTTTTCTCTGTACTTGAGAAAAAAGGTCAAGCTATTTAAATTACGAATGTTTACAATAGGAGTGGTAACTAGTGCTATTCATCATTTAAGTCTCTCGTTTTTTCCTCTACAAAAAAGTCAACATTTTCACCGAGTTTAAGCTGAGCTAATTAGACATGTTTGAATTACCACTCAAAAACAATTGATTCTCTAGAACACTGAAAACTTTTCTTGCACCACTCTCAAAACAGTCTTGGTCTCCCACATGAATGGAGGCAAACTGTCTGAAGCAAGAGATAGACATTTTCCCCCTATCTCACTAACACAGAGAAGACTTAAGTTCATATTCATCCTAAGCACGACAAATACACTCAAGTACCTACTTAAAGAAACCAATAATGTCAATCCAAACATTGGGAATGTTCAAGGTACAGCTGACAACACCATTATATGTTGAATTAGTCAAAATGGGATACCCCATGCCTTTAGGACTTTGCTCTTGGTACCCCCAAAAACAGGAAACACTGTATCAAAGATGCATCTGCATAACAGGATTTTTGTCCTCAGAAGATGCACATACCAGTCACAAAGTGCTAGCCTCAGGGGTTTTTTTTATCACTGAGAACACTAATCTTTCACTCTTTTAAAGCTTCCTATCCTGTGTTTCTAATACCTTTAAATATGCTCTCATTTTCTCAAATACACTACACCAACTTTGGTGAAAAAAGAAACTGAGTCTGTGTTACCCAAATTAGGTAAAACGTTCCCATACTAAAAGAGCTTGGTGAGAGGCACCATAAAAAGAGTAAAGATGAGAGATAACCAGCTTGCCACAGAGATACACCAGTCTGCCTGCTCTGAGCAAGCAGCTACATCTACAGACAAATGTGACATGTTCGTGAAAGACCTAAAAAACCCAAAACAATTCCAAACCCAACCAAAAACTCCCCCAAACTCACCCACAGAATAAAACAACACACTAAACCTTTTCATCGGCCATATGTCCTATTCCAGACAACGCAAAGAAAAACGGACAGTGGCCAGAAGAAAAGCTCATTGCTCTTACTTGCACAAGTTTCTCTGAGAGACGTCACAACCCACTTTCAACAGTCCCAAAAACAAAACACAGAAGAAAGCAAAAAACCTAGTTGAGTCTTTCCACATCCTGTAATGAAGTGCAGGTGCGGGCTGAGGTAGGCGAGGAACGCTCCCCCCAGTCCTGCTGTCACACAAAATGGGAGGGGAGAGCGACAACTTCATGCGGCTACATCCACCGAGCCCCGGCTATTCCTTCGGAGAAGAAGAAACCCGTCTTCTCAGGAAGACGGGGCAGGGCCGGCGGTAGCCCAGCCGTGCCCGCACCTCGGCTCTGCGGCCGCCCGCCGGGCAGGGCAGGGCAGAAGCGGCGGGGCCGCCCCGAGAGCCGGGCGGCGGCGGAGCCGGCCGCGGAG
>VWPU01021341.1:0-19342 GCA_013398955.1 Callaeas wilsoni
CGGGCGGCGGCTCACGGAGGGCGGCAGCGAGCGGCGTCGCCGAGCCCCGAGGCGGCGGAGCGGCCGGGCCCCGGTGCCTGCGCCGCTGGGGGCCGGCCTGGGCGGGGCCGGACGTGAGCGAACTTCCGCGGGGCGGCGGGGTCGCCATGGCGGGTGAGTGAGGGGGGGATGTCGGAGGGAGCGGGCGTGGGGCGGTGGCAGTGGCAGGGAGCAGCCACATGAAGGGTTCCGGCGTTTTCTCTGCGAACTAACAAGGTTTAGTGTGCCCGTGGTGCTCTGCCAGCCCGCCGCTGCTTCTGTCACACCCCGGTGTGCACCGTGTCCGGCACCTCGCTCATGCCCCGGGTGGAGCGAGGGCCCCCAAGTATGTTACCATACCACTGTGTATAAATATCTAAAGGGTGGGGTGTCAAGAGAATTGAGCCAGGCTCTTCTCGATGGTGCCATACAAGTGGACAAGAGACAACGGGCAGACACTGATGCGCAGGAAGTTCCACCTGAATATGAGGAAGAACTTCTTTACTGTGCAGAGACCGAGCCTTGAAACAGATTGGCGAGAGAGGTTGTGGAGTCTCCTTCACTGGAGATAGCCGAGAACCGTCTGGACGCAATCCTGTGCCACGTGCTCTGGGATGGCCCTGCTTAAGCTGGAAGGTTGGACCAGCTGAGCCACTGAGGTCCCTCCCAACCTGACCCATTCTATGATTCTGTGTGGACTGTACATCTTTTGATGTGATGAACTCTTTTCAGGAATCTCTGTAGATAAAAGTTGAAGCCAGCAAACATTCAGGCAGGGCATTTGGCTTGGCTTTGAGCCCTGCTTTGGCTGCCAGGGCAGGGCCTGAGGTGCAAAGGTGAGGCTGGTTTGTGTGATCAGAGGACGTGCAGCGGGTTCCTGTGGCTGTCTGGCCTCCAAGAAGACACCATGAATCGAGGGCTTTGTGCTCAGTAAAGCACCCTCCACCCTCCAGCGGGACCCAGCCTGCCCCCAAACTCTTGCAGCTCACGTGTTGCTGTGAATTAATTCTGACACGCATGACAGGAGCACTGCATGCGTGCACAGTAACTGCAGCCGTGATTTCTTTCTGTCATACATTGGTGTCTGACTGTTATTTGATGTCAGAAGACAGCTGGATCTGCCAGCACTACAAAGCCACTGCTGTCCATGCTGCAACTTCACATCTCAGAATGTGCTTGCATTTGTTTAATAACGTGGTTTTCTTGTAAATAGCAATAGATGAGGAATTAGATTTCATGACCAAAGACAGTTAATGTAAATTCTATTTTACTTTAATCAATATTCACCAGTAAAGCAAGGAAATCCTTCACACAAATAGCTGCTAGACACTGATTTGTTTCTGTATGCTTTAAATGGCTTCAATATCTTTGTTTTCTCATACAGCAAAAAGTCCTCCTGATAGTACTCCAAGAAGGCCTGTTTTATCTGTCAGTGCAAGAAAAATTAAAGATAATGCAGCTGACTGGCATAATTTAATGATGAAATGGGAGAGACTGAATGATAATGGATTTACTACAGCAAACAAAATAGTCAACATGAGGATAAGCGAGCAGTAAGTATGCTAGTACACATGAATAAAGATAGCATAAAGATTGCTTTTATTGAGAGATTAATCTGCTTTCTTCACTAGAAAGTTCTCTTTGGAGATGGGGAAAGAACATGTCACAGTGGATAAGCTAGCTCTTAGATCAAACTCAGCAGTTGCATTTTTTGGTTACGTAAACTATTTACATTCAAATAATGTCTCATATAGTAATGATATTTGCAAGAAATGGGAAATGTTTATTTTACATAGTCAAACATAACATATTGAAAATACTTATATAATGTACCAAGTTAAAATCTAATTCTATAAATCTCAGCCCATGTGAGTTCCCTATTCTTTTGCATATTTTAGTGAGGCAAGTATTACCAAGTTTCACTCAAGTCAAAAGTTCAGAAGATTTTAAGATAGAATCAGTGATTTGTACAGACAAAACAATTTTAACAGTGATGATTTAAAAGAAAACCAACAAAGAACCAACAAAAATACCACACCACAACCACCATTTAAAAAACCGAAAACAAAACAAAAAACCCACTGAAAAACTGAAAAAAACCCACTTCGGTAGAGTTTTATTTTCATGCTGTAATGAAAAACCTTAACTAACAGCGCTTTGAGCAGCTTCTCCAGAGTCCTGACAGCTGAAGAGGGTTTGTCTGACAGGGTTCTGACAGGTACAGGCTGTGGAATATTTTGCTGTAATGGTGCCAGATGTTGCTTTTGCTCTTTAGCAGCTCTCTCTCCCCGGTCTAAGTTTACAGGTGTGGGAAAGTCTGCCGGACAGGGTGGGTGTCTCTACATTGGGTGCTCTGGGGTCACAGATAAATGTCTTGGCTTAAACTTGCACAGAGGTGAGTTTGTGGTGAGACACCAGATTGTCCTGTGGAGCAGCTGAAGCCTGGGTTTACCTTGTCCATTATGAGAGAACAACCTCCAGCACAGGGCCAAGGTAAAGAGGGAAGAAGTGTTATCTTAACACTTGTAAATATTTTTTTCAAGCACATGTTCTAAGGCAGAGTAGTTCTGTTTTTCTCTGAAGGTTATGGTATTAGCCCCATTTGCTCACATGGCCAGCTATGCTTTGTGCTATTTTTATGTAGGAATTCTCATGAACAGCCTGTGAGAGAGAGATTTTGTAGGATCAGACCACAAGGATTTTAAATCTTCACTGCTCAAGTAAACCTATATGCAGTTGTTTACACTGCCTCATGTTTCTGTTTTAGATTTCAAGACAACAAACTGGAGATATCGTGTGATAACAATGCCACAGAACCTGAAAAGCCAACCCCAAAATACAATGAAGAGCTGGACAATTGCTGTGCAGAATTACTTGAGACCTTAAAGCACATGGTAATACTCATTTTTCAGATTTAGTCAATATGAATCAAAACCAAGGGTGCTCAAGTAACAAGGAAATGTCCTGAAGTATTAATTGTAGACAGAAAATTGGGATTTTCATTCATAATTCTTTGGCTTCAAACCTAAATGACTATAAATCCAGAGGGCACCATTTATTTGATTGATTGGTAAATTTGAAAGTCGGTTTTACATCTGCTATCGGTTTATAGTTCTACTCCCCTCTTTATAAAGTGATCTGGAAAAAAATCGTACAAAGAATGCATTCCAAAGCTGCACCTGTTTTCTGTTTTCTCATCCTGGATATTGCCTCTGTTTAGAACAAAAGAAACAGCAAAGCATAAGGCAGTGCTTTACCTGCCATCATATCCTTGCAGCTGTCTTTGATCAGACATAATGCAGTCATATTTTTAGCCTGCCTACCTGCATTTGCTGTGCAGATCTCCTTCTCTGGAGAGTGGAGTAAGATAATTATTATGTAACCCACCTTTTTTTCTGGATACATTGCTAGGAATTAATATCACCTGTCAGTTTGACAGGAAGCAAACAATTTTTTTTTCTGCCTGATAGTGTAATTTAAAATTCTTATTAAAGATAACTTTTACAGCCTTTTGCCAGAGTGGAGGCCCATTAAAAGGATGGTAGATCTATTTTTTTACATGGACAGGATACAGTCTTCCAGTATTTAGAAAAAGCAGGAAACTGGCTAGATTTCTCTCAGATTTTGTTCTGTGGGGAAAATGTGTGGGGATTTTCTTTTTTTTTTTCCCTTGATGTACTTTTGTATTCAGACTACAAATGCATTGATTAAATTTTTTACTCTTCCTGAGTAACAGGAGTCTAAGCAGCCAGTGTTAGATTGGATACTAAACATAGCTACTATGACCTAATTTATTTTTTATTCCTTAGGAGTTTATACGAGCTTACTGGTTCGTAGATGTATCTGTGGTTTAGCTGCTTGACTTAAGGATACTGCCTGCAGGCTTCATTTTGGTTTAAATATTCATACCCAAATGCACAAAATCAGGTGAACATGAAGGAAGTGAATAGCATGACCTGTTTTTTGAAGCAAGCTGTTAGATGAGCCTAGATATATTGTCAGTAGTAGCTTGAGCTGCTTTTCTCACCTGCTGATCTTTTGAAATTAAAGTCATCTTGACATGGTAGTGTAAGAAAACATGTTGATAGGGCTTGTACTACACCTGTGTAATGTTTTTCCCCAGTGCTAAATTGCTATAGGAAAAACTAGGGAGGTGAAAAAATGAGAGGGTTTTAGTGTATTTCTAAATGAAGGAAGCAAAAGAATGTGCAAAATCAGAGTCATATCTGCACTGTTCAAAATTTCATGGTATCTCATAGTAAATCTTTGTATAGATTCCAGCTTTGATTCCTGTCTGGAATTAAAAAAATGTGAGTTAGAAATGTTAATACTAAATAGCCCTCATGAATAGTGTGTTTTTAAAAAATGCTTAAGATTATAGTAGCCTAATGTTCCTGAGATACTCATTAACATGAACATTCCATGTTCATCATTTTCAGACAAAAATACAACTGAAAATGGAAAGGCTTACTTCGACTACTAAAGCAATCTGTGACTTGGAAACATTCCACCATGGAGCTGGGAATTGCACAGCACCCTTCTTTCATACCTGGCCCACACCATACTTCTGTAAGTAATATATTGATTATCTTAGCTAATTACATTGTGTCATCAGTGTCGTCTAATTTATGACTGAAAAATAAGCCCTCTTATCTGGATGTCTGCCGTGGGAGGGAGAGAGTGCTGTCTCCTTTACAATTGACTAATCAATAAACACATGAATGCACCACTCGGTTTAGGGTTACTGCTGATGACTGCCAAGCATTGTCTGACATGCAACAATTACAGCATAGAACTAAATTTGTCAGCAGCTTACAGTGTCCAAGCTGCAACAGCCACATCCTCTGCAGGCAGAGATGTATTTGCAACTTGCTGGTGTTAAGCTGTAGGCTTAACTACTTGACTTGTTACTTGACACTGAAATTAAATCCTTGAATGCAAAGAGCAAGCTATACCTCAGTTAATTCTTAAGCAGCCAGAGAAAAATACCTCTGATCTCAGTGTCAGTCAAGACAAGTAAAGAAGTGTTACTGTCTACTGCTAACATTAATTCTTTTAGCATTCACTCGATGGCAAAAGGTACTGCCTCCCAACTGGTAATACCCCAGTTTTAAAACTGTCTGAATTCAAGAGAAGCCTGATTGAATGCACACCAACTGCCTTCTTTGTGAAGTGAGAATCATAGAGTGAGAGCTCTGTGAAGCTCTGCTTCGATGTTCACTACCACAGTTTAGCAGGAATCTTATGTATTAGTTTCTGCCAGCTTAAAAGAATAAGAATGACAAAGACAACTGCTGTCAAAACACCCATTGTGACTGAATAATTTAGTGATGCTGTCTACTCCATGAAAGACTAAATCCTTCTGAAGGTTCAGGCTAAGTTAGAAACACAAGATCAGTCTCTCTTTAAAAATATTTTGTGTGGTTATTTTTTAGGAAGTCAAACAAGTATTACTAACATAAATAGTAACAGTTTTTACAATAAACACTTCAGTTTTATCTCTTGGGGTTTTTTTACTGTTGTTTTTCACTACTGGTGTTACTCATTGGTGATTATGCATTGCTGAAGTGCATCACAGCATGTGAGGGCATTCTTTAGATAAGGTAAAATCAAGAGTGACTCTAAAATGTGAAGCTTGTATTGCAGGATAGCATTACCAAATTTTAAAATCAAATTTCAGTTATTTGAGGAATAGCTGTAATTGATAATTTTACAGTGGATCCTGAGAACCAATACCACTGCTTATTCTATAATTAAATGCAGACTCATGTCAAAATCAGAAGTGGGTAAAATATATCCCAAGGCTGAGGAAATTGTTTCGCATTTTATATAATGTAAAAACACCATCAATGCTGTAAAAAAAAAAAAGATGGCTAAATTTGGGGAATAGCTTATGTAAGGTAGGGGGTTTTTATGATCCACATATTACAAGTATAATTTAGCTTTTAGAGAATTGCTGAAATTTTCTGGTCAATGTGTTTGGTTTTTCAATCCATTTCAGATGAGGTTTCTCTGAAGCTCTCTGAAATGTACAAGAAGGAACTACAACTCAAGCAAACAATTGTACAAGACATTGCTCATTCTGCTGACCAGGATCTAATGATGGTGTATTTATCCTCATGGTTGTACCAGCCTTACATTGAGAACAGCAGCATGCTGCTGCTCGAAGCCATGCTGCTGGAAACAGGACACAGGCAGTGCTAGAATTCCAAAGGTTACATGGCTGGCTTCTAGTGATGCTTACATGAAACTGAACTGGCAAATTGCAAGGCTTACCAAGTAAGTTGATTTTTTGTAAAACTTATTAAAAATATTTTTCTCTATTTGTATTCCTTACTTTGTCTCAGCTGATACTCCTTTTCCTGTGTGGGACAATCTGGTTTTGGTTGCTTTTATCTATTTTAAGGGCAACACAGCATGCTAAGTAGGAGGCTAAGTCCTCTATAATCAGAAAGAGGTAAGCACTGCTTGGTGGTCTGAGGGGACTCAAAGCATATAGAAGCTACGGCAAAAATTGTTACTTCCTCCCAAGTCTGGACAGCCTAAAATACCTAGAGTCCCTTTTGCCATAGAAATTCAGCACTTCTTGATCTTTTGTGTCAATTAACAGGGCAAATGTTTTTGTACTTGCTTTATATGTGGAGGAGAGGAAAGCACAGAAGGAAGAATCCAAAAGAATCCACATAGTTTGGTGTGTGGTTTTGAAATACTGTTGCAGACAATAGTGTAAATTCTGGTTTGGTTTTGATTCTGGTGTTGTTGGGTACATCACCCTCGAAGAGTGATCCAAGCCTGAACCAGCACCCAGGGAAGGTTTAGTACAACTCAGCATTCCAGTCATTATATAAGAAGGTCTTGTCCCTTTCAATTAATTTTAACTTTTTTTTTTTTTAAGAGATGTTTCATGAAAGCATCTGTTGAATAAAACAAAACCTGCTTTAGTCAAGGCTGTATCCCTTCTTGTTTGCTCCCTGTCATGGGGCTCAGTGAGTTTTTCATTGTGTTACTGTTACTGATGTCAAGTGGTTTTGGTTTGAAGGTGTGTCCCTCTGTACTGATAGGAAAAGCAGGGTCACTTATGTAATTAGCTCTGAGCTGAAACCTCCTAAGCTCAGTAAGGGAAATACATCAGTTTCCTGCAGTAACAGGACAGACAGACATGAATTGAAAAGTTTTCTTGAAATGTTGCTCTGTTGAACATTGAGGTTGTTTCTGGCAGCTAATAAGAGTTCTATTCTTAGCCCACAATTCTAGCATCTAAAAAGAAATTCTGCTGTAGCTCAAGGAGAATAAAGTTAGAAACAGCTTTGTTGGGTTTTATTTTTTCAGTGGAAGTGTTCCACCTAGTTTAACAGCCACTTAATTCATCTGAGTAGGGCCAGACCTGTGTCACTATGGAAACATCTCAGTACTTCAAAAATATTTTCCAAGGAGAAAAGATTGGTTCACATATAGAATTGTTCTTTTAAGATGAGAGTAGGTGTATTGTATTTCCCAGCATGTGCAAATTGATAGGGAAGGCAAAATTGAAGCAAGTTTTCATTTTCTGCACAGGTGGAAATTGTGGTTTGTTCTCATTTCTTAAGAGAAAAAGAGCTCTTCAGGAAGGGGTCCTTCATATTCACAGACCCCCTTGCTTATTGACTGTTGTTGTGCATTGGAAGATTACTGCAAAATCACTGCAGAGATGTTTTGTCATTCTAGCTCTAAGCAGTTGATTGTTATATTTGTTGCCCTCAAATATAATTATTAGACAGTCAGTACAAAAGAGTATCATAAAGAATTGCTCACTGCAATCAAAGACTTTGAAAGACCAGCAGAACCTTGCTTTGTATGCTGCCTTCACTTACAAAGTAGGTCTGTATCCTCTGGCAATTACCACCTCCTAAAAAAAGAGGGAAAAAACCCCAAAACAAATAGTAACTCATAATGTACAGTACCTTTCACAACTACTCATAAAAGGCAACATTTTGGGTAATCAAATTCAGCTTCTACTTAGGCAACCAAGGAAAAAAACCCACCAAGCAAAAAAGCCTAACCCAACTATGTTAAAAAGGACAGAGTAGAGCAGTTTATTTAATCTGTAAATTGTCTTCTCTTTTGTTTAGATTCAGTTTTAGTGTTTTTCTTCAGTAACAATACCATGAAAAAAAATCAGTGTTCATATTTGATTTAAGAGCAACTCTCCTGTCCTCGGCAGATTTGTCTGATTGTCCCAGTAGTTGTGTCTATTCAGCAATGAGGTAACACACACATTTTAAGGATATGTTACCACTTTTCAGTAATGTCTGCTCCTTTAATGCTGTTCTTTTTCACCTGCTAAATTTCTTGGAAGAAAAGACAGTGCCTTGGACATGATGCTGGTAGGAGGTCTCCACAAAAATATAATATGATCCAAGGATCATGTTGAAAGTATGACACAAATTCAAGTAATTTGCCAAGTTTTCTCCCTGCCTAGAGAAACAGTCCCTTCATATTATGATTAAACAGTACAAGGTAGTGTGGAGTTACTAGGAAGGTCAAAGTGTAGAACTGATAAAGGATGCATCATCTGAAAGGAAAAAAAAGTATAATACCAGTCTAACAAAAATAGGCCATGACAGACTAAAACAAAAAATTTGGTACCTCATTAAGGAAAATTAGATCACTACTTATGCACCTTCCCATTTGCGTCTACATAACAGCAATTTTTAAAGGTGTGGCTGAACATTAGACAAGCACCTTAAATACATTTCCAACTGTTCAGTAAAATCAGATCTTGTTTGAGGCTATTTTTGTCTCTTAACTCAGTGAATGCTTATTTCAGTAAGGATCACTAGGCTGTCACATTGTTCCTGGAATGCACAAGTGTGGATTATACTTAAAACTGCCCCTTTTTCCAGGCAGACTTATGTGCATCAAGTCTAGATGCTAATGAATTTTCAAGACAGCTTTTAAAAAGCGCAATAATAGTGTTTTGTAATCTCAGTGGCATTTGGACATTTTTAATACAGCTTTTATTTTACCCATATACAGCTTGCCAGTACACAGCACATCACTGCTGAACAGCAGTACAACTTACTGCATTTTTAGATGGCTAGAGAGAAAAGGAATTACGTAACAAAAGGGAACAGTGCAAGTTTCAGGGTTGACAAGGTTTCCACTTTCCACCCATCCCTAACATATAAAGCAAATAGAACAATGTTAATTCTAGAATTTTTGGTTGCAATGCTGCTAGATTTATATAAACATAAGTTATAAAAAGTACAGGGCATAGAAACAGTTTACAAATAAGTTAAATTTCAATTATCTCAGTATTCACATTAGAAAAATATACATTTTATAGTCAGTCTTTTCCAGAAGAAAGCTTATAAGGTTTTCTAATTTATGGCTGCAATTCACTTTGCGAGAGCAAAATATCTTCACTTTGGCCACCTGCTTCCATTGCCAGTAGTGCTTCCACTGTTTCCAAAGGTATCCCTTCGGGTGTGCGAATGTGCATTGTAGTACCATTGGAATCAGTCACAATAACGATGCCTTCTGCCTGAGACAAAACAGCAGTGTCTGGATGAGACAAGATAAGCCCATCTGAAGTCTGAATAAAAATCTGTTCGTGTCCCTGAGACAAAAAATCATGGCTCTCATCAGATATCTCAAAAGCTACAGTTTCATCCACAGTAACTGTACTTGCCAGCTCGTGTGCTTCCTGTGTCCCACAAGAATATTCACTCTGGTTTTTGAAAGCATTTTCCTGGTTCCCGTGAGCAGACAGGGAGGCTCCCTGGACAGCGTTCTGGTGCGACTCAGCCTGAGCACTGTGGGGGTAGTCGATTGGCACAATGTTTGTTGAAAAAACTTTTTCAAGTTCCTGTATCTCATCAGTCATGCCAGCATTATGAAGTTGCTCAGAACGTTCTTTAATCGCGAAATCAGGGTTTTCTTCTTGCAGTTCCCGATACTTTGGATTGTGGCCGTTTCCCTCGCTCGTTGGTAAGCCAGCGCCCTGGCTGGCCCCGGCCCGCTCGGACACGGAGCTGCGGAGTGCCGGAGCCGCCAGCCCCCCTGCCGCACTGCCGCTCCCAAAGCGCGCCTGAGCCAGCCCAGCCGAGCCGCCTGCTTCCACAGGCAGCACGACTTCCGCGTGCAGCAGAGATGCTTCACCTGCCAGATCTGGGCCCTGTATGCTCACAGGCTGGGGATACTCTATCCTCATTTCCACAGTTTGGGAGAAGGTACCTGAATTTTCACCATCGATTCTACCTCCTGAATCAGCAAGTGAATTATGTTCCTCTGCTGTCTGTAATGTACTTCCAGTTGTACAGCAAGTGATATGCCTATCTTCAGAAAGCAGGATTTCTCCATTTAATGGATTAAAACCTGAAAAGGGGAAAGAAGTATTATTTTGTTAGGCAATCTAATACTGCATGCCAAAAAAATTATTTTTCAGCAATAATTTTGGAGGAAAAGCTAGACTACTTCTCTGCTTTCTTTCCCCCAAATTAGCAAACCTGAAGCACCTTACAGGAGTTCCCTAGAACTTCCCAATGAAAAAGTCGGTATAAAAATATTTAAGGAATTTTTGAATAGTGATATTTTATCAAGTATTTCTATATTAAGAGGCCTTACATGAACAGGCAGCATTTTTCTCTTACTCCTGAAAACAACCTGGGCTGAAAGTCAAACTCAATTTTCTTCCATCTGTCATGCAACCAGTAACATGAAAAAAGACTTTACTAGGCACAAACTTGTCAGCTGCTCATCCTCATGACCATTAGTAAGTTCATGGAAGCATTTAAACTTCTGTTTAAATTTCTATTCCTAATCAAGCTCATCCTGGACTCAGCCATGTCATCAGGTTACCACATATTAATTAGCTGTGCTAAGAGCCCCAGCAGCACTTTCGTCCTGTGTCAGAAAAGGTAAAAACCAAGGAAATGCAGTGTTCTACCAGTTACTTGACCTGGACCTGACCAGGGTTCCAAACTCTGAAGGTAATTGAACAATAACTACTAAGCTGCAGTACTATGAGCTGTCAGTCTTTATTATTAAAGGTCGAAAGGAACAAGTAGGTTGGTTTGGTTTTGGATTTTTTTTGTTACGAAAGATATCTCTGCACAACAAAGGAGATCTAACACTGCAGAAAGGACTCTTTTTAACATTTTGCACTGTAGACTAGCAAACACCCCACTAGCAGGTGCAAGCAAAACATAATTTTAAAAACTCGTAGCCCAAAAGAAAATCAGTGCAGCAAGTCAGCATGGTCACGCGGAGAGCCTTTCAGAGAAAGAAAATCTAGCAGAGGGAAACAAAAATAACCATTGACTGAAAGACATGCAAAGGGCAAAAGCAAAGCCGCTTACAGTAACAGCAAAACAAGGTATCTGCTAAGAGGATACGTCTATCAGTACCATCTTTACTAGAGTTTTACTTTCCTTTCACTAGTTCCCTGCTAATCTGAAGGGCAGCAGGATGAAACACGAAAGAATAAAAAGAAAGGCAACCACCTGAAGACTGTGGTGCAAAATGGTCCCTCAGTTCCAACACAAGATGTATTCCAGTTACGGATACAGCACAGCCTACACCAGCTCTCCCTTCCCCCCAAGTTCCACAAAGCTCTGGTAATTCTGCTATTGTAGCTGGCTGGGGCCAAGAGGAAGGACATGCACTCTGCTTCCTCTTCCTCTGCTCTCCCACAGCTGACACAATGGTCAGAGGGATAGGACAGACAGGAAGCACACAGCAGGGGACAGTATTATGTTAAGTAGTATCAATAACTGATTATCATGTAGCCAGAACTGCACTGCTGCTGTGTGCATCATCTGTAACTTTTCTCTCCTCATGAGGCCTTTCCAGTTAAACAGCTGCTTTTGAAGGACCTGGGAAGGAAGTTAAGAAATTGAACTTTTAAGACAAAAACCACAGGAGCTCGAAGAACAAAGATTTGTTCAGCTCTTCCATGAACAGAACAGGAAAATCCAAAGAGGTTACCATCTTTTTCAAACAGTGTACACAAATTCCCACTCTTTTCTTTCACTTCATCTTGACTGGCATAAGTATTGTTCACACTCTCTGTTACGTCTTCTAACTTGGTCCTTTTGGCTGGTGGCAACAATTCTTCCCCTGAGCTCTGTCAATACAAGAGATGATTAACTGCTGACCCTGTAACAGTTGACAATATTGGAAAAGGTAACTGTGGGAACATCATGGCAGTGAACTGATGATCCTCGAAAACAGGATTTACACTAAAGGTCTTCCTAAAAGGTCAGGATTTAAATCCAACCCTCACACTCTGCCAAAACTCCAAGGGGATGAAACACAGCTCTCTACTACAGCTGTAAACAGACTGAAGCTCATCAACTGACTTGTCAGAAAGAAACTGTTTTCATGCCCCTCTATCCACCACCAATTAACACAGCAATCACTTCTCCAGCGTCTGAACCTGCTGTAGGTTAGGCCATTTCCTCTAACACAGCAATCTGTGGAGCCCCCAGTTACCAGCACCTCAAGGAAGTTCTTTTGTCCTTGTATCAAAGACCTGTAAGTCTTTGATACTGAGAGTACTTTCAGTATTTCTGATCACTACAAAAGCCTTACTTTAACATGACTCAGATAATACTAGCATGACTTCATAAGGAATAATTATGTATTTTTTAAAGTTTTAATTTGTCTTAGTTTCATTGTTAATTTTCACAAAGGTATTCCATACCTCAGCTAACCGTTTTTGTCCCAGTACATCCACAGGCACCTGCTCACTAACCATTTTAATTACACATTGTGAATAAGAGCCTGCACCTTGCATCTTCTGTTCTCCACTGAGTATTTCTGTGATTCCTAGAGATTCAGCAACCTTTAAAAACAGATATAAGGAAAAAAGTAAAAATTAGCCTCTCAGATCTGAATACATAAATGCTGAAATACAGATTAGTTTTCTTAAAACTGAACTAGAACTACATCATATCTAGCCTGACAATCACCTCAGCTCCATGCAAGTATTTAGACTCCTATGTTTTCTACTAGCCTTCACACTGCCACATGACCTTCATCTGAAGGTGACTGTTAACAGGCAAACTTGAAAGAATTATGGTTATATATAGAATCCAGAGACAGTTACTCAGAGCAGTGTTTAATAAAGATTATTGAGGCTCTCCATCATATAAAAAACATTAAAGTCTTCCTGTTTAGAGTATCTCTGTGTAGTTAAGGATTTTCCCCTCTCCTCGCATTCCATTCCTGTGCTTCATCCTTACGTAGGTGTGCTACTATCCAGCTTCTCAAGGCTAGGTTGTTTTGGGGTTTGGTTTGGTCTTGTTTTTCTTTTTTAAAGAGCACCATTCTATATTAAGAATGCACATGAACACAGAAGAGAAGCAAGAAAGAGGTTCCATCAGTCTTTCCAGATACAGCTCCAGAAACAATGAATCTGGAGTCACTGAAATAATAGTTTGCAGTTTTATTAATGTAGTCACTACCTTTCACGTATGTGAACTGCATAGATGCAGTGTTTGCCCTCATTTTGCAATGAAATTACCTATCTCTTTAAATCAAGGTCACTCACTTTAAACATAGACACCCCCCCCCTTCCTGATCAAACACCAGGATGTACTTTCATTAGTGGTTAATGCTAAATACACCTTGCAGTAACATGCAGATTCATACTACCCTAGGTGTGCAAGGCAGGTATCAGCACTGCTAGAATTGTTTTTTATCGTTCTAGCTGTATCCACTGGCATAAACTAGAATTGTAGTTTTATGGATTGCTTTTTCTTCTTGGTAAGTTGTTGGACTTTTTACAATAATGTCTATTTTTGCTAATTAAAAATCATGTTTTCAAATAAATTTACTTGCACGAGAAAGCTTATCAGAGGAAATTAAAAATGCAAGGGATCTACAATAAAGCAAGCAAACAAACAAACCAATCAGAGTTCCAAACAGAGTGCTTTATTACCTTAGCATCTTTTATTTCAACAGGCTGCTGGCAACTCACAGAATCAGAATTACTGAGGTGATCATAAGCCATTTTCTTTACCATGTTATGTAAGTCTTCAAATTCCCTATACACATCTGGAAAGTAAGCTTTGGCTGGATATCCTTTTTCCACCTAGGAATAAGAGGAGAATAAAAAAGGGCTTGTTTCCGCCTTCCTATACTTTAAAAAAAGATGAAATTAAGATCTGTCAATTTTGTTTTGTTCAACGTTTTAAAATAGAAACATTCAAGTCAAAAGACTATGGAATATTCGAAATGCCACTGAACCAGGCAGCAAAAAGCAAGGCTTTGAGACCTACCAGAGTTTTGCCCACGTAAGACTGAAGTGAGATGTGGAACATCTACATGCTGCACAATTCTAATTTAGGAAACTCAGTTATGTCTCTAAAGGAATCTTTTTATGTATACCAATGGAAGTATCCCTAAAATAATTTAATATTTTTACATAAAAACTCACCTTCATCAACAGAAATTCATACACCGTAACAAGCTTTGTAAGACGTGGGAGAGCCAGCTCCATTAAATCTTCATTATCACATTGTTGTATTAGCTGTCAAAAGCCAGAATGAGATTATTAGGAAAAAGCAGCCCACACATTATGCACCCCATTTTCAGAACATAAAATATCACTACTTTTTTTGAGAGATATGCTGTATGTTTAGGCAGCTTCAAGAATAGATGCAAACTAACTCCAAAATGGGTTAAGTTAGAAAACCTCAGAATAGTTACTACTCATGTACAGACAAAACTCAGTCCCACAAATGTTGCCAATTCATAGAAAGAACAGCAAGTTCAGTAGCTTTAGTAGCCATAAAGGATCTACAACACACAGAAAACAAAGAACAAGTTGCGTTAGTTCGATTTTAATCCCCATTCTATCTTCCCCCAAGACCACCTTTGTGGGTTTGTTTTGGTTTTTTGGGGTTTTTTATATTATTATTTATTTTACTGTGTTGGAGGAGATCCGCAGTAGTAGCTAGTAACTTTCCTTCTCCAGAAAAAGGATAGCAAGAATATATCTACATGTCAAAAAACTCTTTCCAGACTGAGTTCCAATTTTCCCTTTTTCCAGTGTTCTGTTAGAAGTAGTTTTTTCTTTAAAGACAACTTAATGTTTTCTTCTTAGAAGCCATCTAAGGCGTTCATCTTGTCCATGCACGAGGTTGTTAAAAAAAAAAAATGTTTTTTGAAAATGATTCATTGAAAATAAGTGATTTTAAAAAAAAGGGGAAAAAAAAATAGGGCGGGGGAAAAATACTTGTGAAGTAATTGCAGAAGAGAACCATACCTCTTTTAACCTAGCTTTTCTTCTGAATACATTGTGTTCTGCTGACACACTACTAAGTGACTTTGAAGGGGACTGACCAGGTCTGCTAAGCCTTCCAGAACACCTGGATCTTCCACCCATCCTGGGTCGACCACGTCTCTTTGGTCGTCTGGGTCTTCCAGGTCCTTTTGGTGTTACAGGTCCCCGGTGTCCTGAACTGGTTTCATTTGGTTGTTCTGCCAGCAAGTGTCTGCTTTCCTCAGACTTTGAAGCCTTAATTAAAAGGAAAAGTATTTATTTGCCATTTTAAACAGTTTTGAGGAAGACGATTTTATAATTAAGTTTGTCATCCATGCAAAAAATAAATAGCATATTAAAAAAATGCAAAGCTGGATACAAGCATAACTTGCAAAGAAAGTTGTGGAATAAATCCAACACATTAGTAACACTGCTACTTCTCCATCATATATATGCTATTATTTGCAAAGTTAGCATTTTTGAACCACAAGATGTCATACAAAATAAAGAGATTAAATAAACATAATGAAAGAGGTGTTCTAAGTGGGTTAAATACATTTAATATTTTTGAAGTAAAATATATCATCTTTATCTAAAGAGGTTGTAGAAATAAAACTTAATTAGCAATAAAACATACTCAAAGAATAATTTGGGTTTCATTGTAACCACGTCAGAGCATGAAGACTTTATACAAAAGAGAAGAACTCTGACACCATGAACAGTGACAAGCCCAGTAAATAAGTATCAAAATGTACTGCCCAGTTTCCATATTTCAAAATCCTGTCTTCCCTAGGAACGCAGCTAGGAAGCATCTTCTGTTACAAGATCACACAGAAACTCAAAGTACCTTTTCTATTTTTAAGTTATCATCATGATTTCAGTGCAAAACTTTTTAACCGTTCAAAGCAGTGATTTCTGACTTAAACGTCTTCTCTTCCAAGCTAGAATTTCTAAGAATGTTCCAGCAGCTTTCAAGAAATGAATTTATAATAGTACTGAGGTACATCAGGCTTCTTTGCATAATCTGTACATTTGCATCCCAACATTCAGTAACTCCCCACTATTCTACTGATTAGGAAAGCTCTAAAAATGGCAAATTTATGTCAGTTCTATCCAGGGATTAAATTACTAAATTAGTTCTAAATTTGACATAGGACTAGGGGTTGAGCACGAGGATCTTGATTGGCTTCCTGTCTGCATCAAACAACTACAATAATTCAGAGAGCAGACTTCAGTATTCTGCAGTTCTTTTTCTAGAGATGATAAGCGAGGGTAGAGGATGAGGGAAGGTTTGTTTGCTGCACCAGCACCTTAAGCTGTAAATATTCACTTTCCTGAGAACATCTTCACAATTACAAAGACAAGTAATAAATGTGACACCCCTACATCTAAACGAATACTTCTTCCTAGCCAGCAGCTACATCAGCCCTTGCTGCAAAATGTTAAGAGTAATTTTAATATTAGAAGAGGAACTTTTCTTTGAAGTGACCAGCTTAAAACATCACAGGAAAAAATTTGCAGCTGAGGCAGCTTCCAGCTCAGAAACTCAAATTTCAGCAGTGTTTGGTGTGCAGGGTTTCAAAGCCTCACTTTGAAAACCTGCTCTAAGAAAAGCTGCAGTTCACTGCTGTGTTCCAAGTAAGAGATTCTTCTGTGATGACATTATTTCAGCAACAGAAAATGAGAGAGCAGATAATGTGTTGCTGTCATGCTAAAGGCTGTAACTGAACAACAGTGTTCTTATCCAAATGCAGAGAAGAATGTCACTTATGCAGACAAGGTGAAAACTGTATGTCAGAAACCCAGTAAGAAATGAACACTCAGTGAACATTTCGTTATATGTGTCTGTGCCACAGTACCATTGCTGCAGAACTGCAAGAGACAATTTGATTTTTAAAGCACTTCAATGGGAAATTTGCCTAATGTAGTCTATCAGTGGATATTTCTGAGCAGTACAAGACTGTAGGGTTACAGAACTGCCATTCAACTTTCCACAAAACTGACAGTTTTTCTAAGTAACACTTTACCTGTTCTCCAGCCTTTGAATCAACAGTTTCTTCCGGATTGGTAGCTAGTGCTTTTTCATTATTTAAAGTGACAGGAATTGAATCCAAATGTGCTGAACTCATCATTTCCTCTTCCACAAATATACTTCCATTAGGCTTATTTAGAGGTATTTTCTGAGGTGAAGACTCCAGCTGTCCATGGTCTGGGTTAAGTTTATAATGTCTTGCTAATCCTCCTTTTCCTATGTAGGATTTTTCACAAGTCTGACATTTAAACATTTTGGGTTTCAAATTATAATTTGAAGAACTGAATAATGCATCCTTTCCCTTCACCTTTCCTTCTTCATCATCTTCAATACTCAGCTCAGAGTAGTCATCAGAATCAGACTGATGACCATCAGCCAAATCCTCCATTTTAATGAATTTATAATCTTTAGCTTTGTATTTGGGGGGGCGTGAAATTCGTCCAGAACGAGTTTTCACCTTCAAGGATTTCTTTAACTTGTCATCCTTTTGCTTTTTTTCAAGGCATGGTGTACTTGCTGAACTGGCTGCAGCCATGGTAGGATTTGGAGACCTTGAAGCCAATGCTGCGGCACAAGTAGCCCTCTGTCCATTCACCATCTTGGATGGGGGAATCTTGTTCACAGACACTGATCCATGAGACGGTAAAGGCCTCTGCATAAGCAACTGAACCGGCGACTCGGAAGAACTATGCAGGAATAGCTGCTGCTGCTCAGTTCCTGAAACAGGCTGTATCCTAATTATCTGGGGATTAATAATGCCAAGTCCTGGTATGCTAGAATTCCTACCAACTGGCTGACTCAGCGTTATAGTTTTGGACTGGATTGGTGCCAATGATGTCATTGGCCTTTCAGTTTCCTTCATCTGTCCTGGCTGAACTTGGACACAAATGGCTTCCAGCTGCTTTTGTGGAAAAAAGGAAGAGTTATAATTACACAAATACCGTATTAATAAATAAATACAATACTTATCGAGATAATACACACATGCCCTTAAAGCAAAGCATGAAGAAACCACTACACATCATTAGCTTTCCATTTTAATGCATCAAAGCACAGATTTAACATCAAAGCACAGATTCCCTTCCTTCAAGCTAAGGGTCTTCCTGCACATTTTCTGCTGTGATTGCTGTTCAACTAAAGCATGTGAAGTTTGCTCTGAGGCCATTTCACAGCTTTGTTTCCTGCTAGCAGGCCTGTCTGGAATAGCAGAGTCAATGCCATCACCAAGGCACATTCATAACCTTCAGCAAACCCCAAACACAGGAGAACTGCAGTCCGCTACATGACACAAGGCCAAATACCCAGTCCAGGACATACTGTAATATGTGTTCAGTTCACAAAAACTTTGTGGTGATGATTCAGAGAATCAGATGTTACTGTTCATCTCCCTCATCCAAATTTCTGCCTCGGTCAGAGTCAATCACTTCACAACCTGCACCCCAAACGTGGGTTGAAAGCCCAGGTACTGTCACCTGCAAGAGAGGCATGCAGTAACTTCCTGTGTATCACCACTTAACCACTGTGAAACAGCTAAGCTGTTCTTGGCTGCACGTGTTGTCAGAGCGAAATACTGACCACAGCAGCTATTAGCTACATTCAAACACGGATTTGCCTAAGCCACATTGAAAGCTGTGCCTTTGAGCTATAGGACTGGAGTCTACACCCGAGGACAGGTGTGACTGAGAACGACCAAAAAAAAAAAATTATTAAAAAGGATTAAGCCCGCCGGAGCAGTGGCGTTCATCAACAACAGAGCGCCGCAGCCACCCTCCCCGCCAGCCCCCGGGGTTACCTTCTGCGGGAGGAGGCGAGCGGCCGCCGCGGCCCTGCCCTGCTGCAGGGCGACCTGCTGGGCCACGCTCTGCAGCTGCCGGGCGGCGTTCTGCATGATGCCGCCCGCGGGGCAGGGCTGCGGCGGGGGCGCGGCGGCCGCCGCCGGCTTCAGCTGCTCCTGGGCCTTGCTCACTTGCTCGATGACCCGCCGGAGCTCCGCGGGGGCCAACGGCGCGGCGGCGGGACGGGGCGGCGGGGGCGGCCCCGGG